>PVIH01020460.1:0-32345 GCA_004025045.1 Sigmodon hispidus | reverse complement strand
CCCCTCCCTGGGCAGGGAGCAGACAGTCCCATGGTCCCACTGACCCAGTAATGCTTAGATCAGTCTCCACTTCTGGCCAAATCCAGTTCTTTCCCCCCTCCCTCAAGAGTGAGTCAGGTGTTCCTCTAGGTGGAGTGGGATCCAAAGGGTCAGTCCAGGGTGTTTCTGATCCCAAGCTGTTCAGTGGTTGTGGTTTGCCCCTTGGGCATGTTTGACTTTTTTTCTTGTTTGTTTGTTTAGAGACAGCAGTATTTGGTTTTACCCTAGGTCCCTTGGCTTTCTAGTCTCAGATTCTTGGTCACCCATATAGTGTCAGGAATGGGTTCCATCTTGTGGAGTAGCCATAAGTCTAATCACTTATTAGATGGTTATTCTACAGGCTTTGTGCAACACTGCACTGGCATGCTTTCAGGTAGGACGCCATTGTAGGTCAAAGAATTTGTGACTGGCTTGGGGTTTATCTTTCTCTTTTGTTAGCCTGCAGAGTACCTTCCTGCTCAGATTCTAGAAGGTAGTGAAGATTCTGTGTAGGTATCAGCCAAACTTCTCTATGTTTGATGAATTGTATGGGTGTTGTCTTCAGCAATGGGGCTTGCTGTCTGTGGAGAGCAACCACAGACAACAGCCTGAGTTGTTTGAGATTCTCATGCTACCCTTTTGGCTAACAACTCAATTAGATGTATCCCATTCCCAGGACTAGACTCTTCATTTAGTGACAAGAGATGGCAAATTGGAACTCTGTCTCTCTCATTATTTGGCAATTTTATTCATATTCCCTTTATATATTTGTATATTTTAGGAAGCTTCTACTGTATTAGATTTCCATACTGTCCCTTAAGTGTCCTTTAATTTTAACTTTGTCTGTTTGTATTCCTTCTCTCTACCTCCAATTCCTTTCCTACCCACACACCCCATTTATAAACTATTGCATTTCCCTTTCCTAATGAAATGTGTGTTAGTTTGGGTTTTCTTTATCCTGTTTTCATCTTGAGTTCTTGAACTGTTTATTCATTCCTTCCACTGTGTTTTTGTAGATTTCTTTAAGGATTTATTCACTTTCTCTTTGAGGGCCTCTATCATTTTCATAAAGGCTATTTTAAGGTCTTTTTTTGTGCTTTAGCTATGTTGTGATATTTGGGGCCTGCTGTGGTGGGGTTGCTGGGCTCTAGTAGAGACATATAGTTCTGGATGTTACTGATTGTATTTTTGTGCTGGCATCTAGGCATCTGGACTTGGGACAGTTGTAATTCTAGGTGTTGATATCTGATCTTGTCTTTATTGGGTGGGTGATTTGTTCCTTGGTTTCTGTTACTGTCTCTGGTTCTTAGGAGTGGGTGGCAACTGTGTGTTCCCTGGTAGGACATTGTTCTGGCATTTTGATAGATGTGGTCACTGGGGGTTCCAGGAAAAATGTATTTGTAGATATTGGGACCTGATCCTTAGGAATGAGCATAGGTTAGGATCAAAGTGCACTGAGGGTTCACAGGAGTGTGGTGACATACTGTATATTTAATAAAGTTGTATCACCACGAGGAGGGTAGCAAGTAGGTTGTTCCTCACCAAGGTCTATTCAGTCCTCTGGAATGGGGGCTTAGAGTGAGGAGAGTTGGTCTGCTGCAGAGCTGGGGATGAGGCTGGGGGATTGGACTTGGAAGAATGGAGCTGCAGTCAACCTATCTGCTTCCCTGGCTGGAGTGGCTGCAAGTTCCTAGGGAATGCTTGCTGAAGTTGGGGAAGGGATGAGGCAAGGAAGTGAGAAATTGAAGCTCTGTGTGTACACACTTGTCTGTGTGGGGAAGGAGAGGGTTTGCTCTCACATAACCCCTCAAAAGGTTCCATTTCCAGTCTTCTTGTGTATTGGTCAAGATCATTGCCTGACAGTGTTAAGGAGGTTTAGCAGGAAGAGAACCTTGAAGTCTGTCCTGTGCAGATTTTCAGATGGTCTCTATCTCAGTTCTTCTGTGCACAGCCATTCCTTCAGAAGTTCTTCATGCTTCCCATCCTTGAGCCTTTCTAGGGCTCCAGGGCTCTGAGCTAGCTCTTCTCCATAGGTATTTGGTTTCTGTTTTTTCAAATCTGCTATCAGTTATCTCTTGCCAGTCTACTGTTTATACTCTAAAATATTGATGGGAATTTTGTCCTTATTTTAATATCTTTGTTCCATGAGTGTTTCCTTCTTAATTGTCGTTTTCACATGAATTTGGGAGGGTATCAAAGTATCTAGTATTTGTCCAGATATGTTACCTAGTTACTTGTAGCTAGTTTTTCTACCAAAGGAAATCAAACATTGACATATGGCAGTAAGGTACTGTTGAGTTAATATCAAATTCTGATGAAAACCTACACTATAATAAAAATACATATTGCAAGATAAGTACATTATTTTTTTTAAAACCCTGTCAAATAGAAACAGTAGTTGAGATGCCAGAGAGCCACCACAGACACAATGAGGAGACAGCAGCAGACACAGAGGAAAGAAGCTGAAAGGTTGCTATGAGAAAAGGTACCGAGCCATGCAGCTGAACAGGATGGGTTGAGTTCAGATAAAGGAGCTAGCAATATGCCTGGGCCCTAGGCCAATCAGTGTTTAAAAAAAAGAAAGAGTAGTCATAAGAACTTGGGAAATATAATGGATTTATATACATCATGTAATTTGTTTTCTTTGAAGAAATAAATCCTGAAGATGGGTAATGATTTCTGTTTTTATTGTGACTGAGATCATGTTAAAGTCCAGGAGTAACTTTTTTCCTATTTCCCTCTTGGACATGGCTTTGTTTTGTTGGTCACACTATGGTGTAATCGCATGCTGTTTTCCTTATACCCCTCACTCACTAAGATATGTCTTCTTCAAGGACAAATTGTTGTAGTCTTTCTTCAGAGGTTTTTCTTCATGTCCTGAATGCCTACTACTGTGCCTTGCTTAGTTGTTGGCATAGTAGATTATGTGACTTTATATTGAACCAAACAAAAATAAACGTTGAAATGATACCCAATGAAACTGTTAATTTTCCTTACTTGCTACTGAAATCAGATTCATAAAATTATGGCTATTGAGTAGTCACAAAGGGAAACTGACATGTATTGAGAGGTTGTCATTCGCCACAGGTTTCAAAATATGTTTTGCCATTTGCTCTTTGGTAATGATGTAGGGTATGGGTTTTCAAGAATAGGATACATTTTTAATTGATCATTGTTGGGGCTTTAGGCCAAAACATGATCATAATAATTTCCTACTTCATTAGGAAATTCTTAGCATTTGTAAGCCCTGATGATGTATGCCTGTGTTAAATCTGTTAAGGTGAAATTGATCTCATCTTAGGGAACATTGTGGTTATTCACAGGCGTTCATTTCAGTAAGAAAAGACTGTTCTTTTCTAAGCTATCTAATTTGGTCCCTATTCAACTCATGAAACAAAATACTAAAAGTTTTATTTATGAAAGAATCCTGTGTCAAACCATTAGTAAAAATAAAAAACAGCCAATCAGGTAAGAAACAGTAGAAAAAAAGACCCAATCATAGTATTGAAAGATTCACTGTAGAATTGTTAAATCCTTAAATACAAATAGGATTTATTTGTATTTCATTAAGAATTTGCTATAGAGACTGATAGGCCAGCAACTTAACAAGAGCTCCTACCAAATATGGGTGGTTAAAATAGGAAAGCATCTTTAATCATTTAATTTACCTGTTTGTGTTGTGCAAATACTCTTAAGTATGGAGGTTGCCCTGTAGAATGTAGTGCTCTTAAAGAAAATGACCCTTCTTCTGCCAGCAACTGATACTTGCTAATTGGAGTTCATTTTGTAAATCATCTGTAATGTTCGCAATGTAAATAATAAAGAAGATTCTTAGTGTCTAAGAAACACCAATTCTAATCTGATAATTCAATTATATTAATTTACATATAAGTAAACTAACTAGAATAGTCTTTAAATAGACATCTAAGTTACATTCTCCAAGAGCTTTCTAAGTGAAATAAAAGTTGGTGGAAAGAATCCCTTTTTTAATATATATTTGAAATTTTATTCTTTGAGAATTTCATACAGGCATACATTGCATTTTGACTATAACCACCCCGCCACATTCCACCTCTAAATGCTCTCTGATCATGCCCATGTTCCCATCCCAATTTTATGTTCTCTTTTTATTAGTGCTACCCAAAATTAGTGCACAGCCTTCAGTTAGAGGTGGAGTTGGAAGATGTCATGTGGGGAGCTATGGAGAGAGCATTTCTGGTCTAACTGTGCCTCACAAGCTGATGACTCTGTTTCCCTCCTCCCATCTCTGTGTCTGTGCATTAAGGAGTTTAGGGTATAATTGCACACAGAAGAGAATTCTTTGGAAAAAGTTCCATTCCAGGAAAGATTTGAGGGTTCCTTTGAGGCTTAAATGAAATAATGGCCATAAAGCTTTCAATAATATCTGAAGATGTTATTCACCCTTTGCTTCACCTGTTAGCAGGCTTCTTTATCTTCCAAGTTTGACAGAAGCCACAGGAAAAAAGAAAGTTTTTTTTTTTTTTTTTTTTTTTTTTTTTTTTTTTTTTTTTTTTTGTGTGTGTGTGTGTGTGAAAAGAAAGATTTTAAAGTATACAACTATCAAGTTGCATGAGATATTCCACTTTTTATAAAAAGCACTTCTTTCAACAGCTACTAGGGTTTGTTTTTTAGGGGAGGGGGTGGCAATCTGTCATCGAAGTGTTGACAAGTGAGACGACAAGGTTGAGTTGGTATAGCTGCAGGGCACTGCAGTACTCTCCAGTGTCTCTTCTGTTTGTAGAGAAAGGGTTTCTGTACTTCTTTTATTTTTTTCTCACTTTGATTTATATACTTTTTAAACAGTAATTCTGAATTGACAAATTACTTCAGTATTTAAGCGTTGGTTTAGATAAGAGCCTTTCAGTGTTCGTTTGTCTTTAACCAAACCTTAAGAACTATTCCTGAAATTTAATTTATTTTCTCTTCAAAGACACATTTTTCTATGTATTCAGGTGTAACATAAAATTATATTTATAGTTATAATTTAGAATTAATTACCACTATCATATAGTTAAAATTTCTATTTTTTTATTGTTGTGGTTAAGATAATCCTTGAAAACCGAGTCTGTATTGTTGATGTTCAGAAAGGTGGGACCTGAGTTGGGCTGCTTGTGGGAGATGATTGTTCTTCTGATTGCTGTTATTTGCTCATGCAAGCATATTTTTTTTTATCTTTCTAAGATGCCTAATGTAAGCTCTACCAATAATTTTGCTAGGTCATGGAAAAAAAGCACTTCAGCTAGAACAATGGAAAACTGTGTGTAGCAAAATATTCAAAACGAGCACCAGCAAACAAGATGTTTGTATTAATAGGAACCTAGAAAATGGCTGTGCAAAGGTCAGCACTGATCTTTAAATATTAGTGAAATTTAATTTGTTGCATGTAATGAGTAGAAAGAAGGGGAGGCAGGCTTCAGCAAAGAAGCCATTGATAAATTGTCTAAATGTCAAAACTGCTTACCATGTGGAAAATGTTAAATTGACAAGATCTATTTAACTTAGTGAATTAAACAGTTTGAAGAATGCCCTAGAGAAATATTTTCCAAATTTAAGTACGACAGGAGACTTAGAAAGCCCCCACCCCATAGTTTATTTCATAGAAGTGAATAGATTCTTTCTTTCAAGGAATAGAATTTCCTCTGCCCTCTTTTAGTAAGAATGATGCACAGATTCACAAATTCTCTGAGCACTTAAAAACAGAACTTTTTTTTCCTTATTTAGAAACAACAACTGAAATTAATGCTGTTGTAGCTGTGAAGAACCATCCCTGGCTAAGGATGGGCCTGGTCTCCTTGGCTATGGGCCTGGTTGTTCCTGGCTATGGGTGGGCCTGGTCATCCCTGGCTATGGATAGACCTGGTCATTCCTGGCTATGGATGGGCCTGGTCTTCTTGGCTCTTGGACTGGTCTCCTTGGCACTTTGCAGACCATTAGCTGAATGGGCGTTCAGAGACCAGGATCATGACAAGTTCCCTATTCAAAAGAGAAGCTCTATTCTCTCATTTTCCTCATGTATAAGGTTGACAGACTTTAAGTGGCAAATATTTGTAATATTTATATGATGGGCTAATACCATTTGTACAGGACGGGATAGAGAAAGGTGGGCATAAGGTATGAATAGGTAGTTTTTTGAGTAAACACAATTATTTGAAATACATGGAAAGATGCTTGATCTTATTAATGAATAGGAAAATAAAACCTACAATTAAAAGAACACATTTTTCATTTATCAGATTGCCAACAGTGTGAAATTTTGACAGTGCTTCAATGTGTTAAGGTGGGAAAAGAGGAAGTCTTGTGTTGAGTGGCAGTTTCACATGGTACAGCCATTGTAGATACGACCAGTATGTAAAGTGTTAGTATGTTTTTTTCTTGATACTATTATTTGCAAGGCAGATGTTGGAAGCACATAGCTATTAGTAAGTGAATAGTTAGGGAAGCTATGTTCACATTCAATGGAACGTAAGTATCCTTCTGTGCTTTTTAGTGAAAATCACCAAAATGTATTCATAATAGAATTCCATCTTTACAAAGATACAAAACAAGTCAGGCGTGAGTGTGAGAATGTGATCACTCCAAATAACCTTGAAAGGACACATGGCATGCTATGCACTGGCTCCCGAGAGTGGGGAGGGACTTTATGTTTACACCAAATGCTTCTACTTTGTCTGCTTTTCAAACACAATGACCAGGTGCTACCATTGTACCCTACAAACCCCAGAAGAAACAGAAGACCAGATAGAGGGTTTACAGGGGTAAGGAGTTTCTTTCCACCCTTTCTGTAAAATTTATTTTAGAATAAGAGCATGATAAGAACTTGTTTCACTGCTTTCAGCTGCTGTGATAAGCATGACCAAAGGAACTTGGGGGATAAAGAAGGCTTATTTCTTCTTATACTTCCAGTTCATCACTGGAAGAAGCCAAGGCAGGACTTTCAGGCCAGAACCTGAAGTAAAGATCCTGGAGGACACTGTTTACTGGCTTGCACTCTAGTGTTACTAGCTTTCTTATACAGCTTAAGACCTACTGCTAGGGATGATGCTACTCTCTACCTGGGTCCTCCCCCAAAGACATGTTCACAGGCCAGTCTTTTTTTTTTTTTCTCCTTCCTTCCTTCCTTTCTTCCTCCCTTCCTTCCTCCCTCACTCCCTTCCTTCCTTCCTCCCTCCCTCCCTCCATCCCTTCTTTCCTTCCTTGTATGGGTGTTTTTCCTGAATGTATGTCTATGCATCATATGCATCCCTAGCGCCTGAAGGGGCCAGAAAGGTTATCAGATTCCCCGAGATAGGATTTGTAGACAGTTGTGAGCTGCTGGGAATTGAGCCTGAGTCCTCTGAAGAGCAGCCACTTGATTACTGAGCCACCCCCCAGCCCCTCACAGGCCCGTCTTTTTGATGCAATCCCCAGATGAGATTCACTTAGATAACTCTGGTTGTGTCAAGCTGGCATCTGAAGCTAATTAAGGAAGAGTGTTTCTAACATAGTGCTTTCTATTTTTTAATATTATAGCATCTATCATTCAACTGCTTAATGTTGTGCTAAATCTAAGCTTTCATGGCTAAAAGTGTTAATGCTTTTACATCTGTGTCCACCCAGAAGCCAACCTTGGGTATCATTCCTTAGCACCCATACATCTTTTTTTCTGAGACAGAGTCTCACTGGGACTTGGGCTACTTTGATTATAATAGACTGATTGACTGATAGGCCTCAGAGATCTGCCTGTTTTACCCTCCCCAGCTTTGGGATTGTAAAGATGGTCAGCATGTCAGAATTTTTGTTGGGTGCTAGGAACTGAACTTAGGTCCTTCTGCTTTTAAGGTAAACATTTCACTAACTGAGCTATCTCTTCAGCCCCAGCTATCTATTATCTTTTGACTCTTATGGGATGCTCGGAGTAAGAGCTCATTATTAAAAAATATGCCCTTGACATTTATGTTAAGTTGAAAGATGTTTTAGCTTTTCAAACTGATCTGGAACTTTATATGCCATATTTTATGTAACTTGGACATTGACAGAACACCAAATAGAACTGGCTTGAGGGAGAAAGGGTCTGTTTTGGCTACAGCTCAGGAAATAGGAGTCCATTGTGACAGGAACAGCACGGTAGCCAGGACAGCTCCAGGCATGGCTCTGAGAACTTGGAGTACAGCTTGTTCACAGTTTGGTAGATTTAGGAAATAAAGAGCTCTTGATAAGAATTGGATGCATGTACTAATGTGACCTGTCTACCATCTAGGCCTCAAAACTGTGTATCTTACCAACAAAGTGCCACTTGCTGGAGGCCGCCTATTTTAGAACACATGAGTCTGTGAGAGACATTTGCATTCAGTTTGCATAAGGCAACACTTAATACAGGAAGTATCTGGATACACCTTTAATAATTTGAAACATTAGAAGGCAAGTATCACTAAGATACCTAGTTCATTTATTTGATAACTACTGCTTGAATAAAATTAAAGGATGACATTTCTCATATTATAGGCAGTTAGTTATGCAATATTCACTTATATACTCAGCCCTTTTCATCTTCAAAGCATTATACAACATTAATTAATGCTTACAACATCCTTGCAAATGTAGGTCAATATCATTATCCCTGTTTTTGCATGTGGGGAAATTGAGGCAGAGAGGTTAAATGGTTTGGGCAAATTTGTCACAGTAGGATTAGAATGAAGGAATTTTTGGCTCAGAGCCCAGAAGTCAGGACAGTAAAGCCACACCTTTTTGTAGCAGACTAATTTCTGTATCCTTGATAAATCGTGATTCCTCATTAAATTGTATTCAATTATCATCTCTGCATTCAAATTCAAAACTAACAAGTTGGATCACTATATAACCCCCTACATATCTTAAACCATTTTCTCTTTCTTAGTCTTCCTGACCCAATATTAATTTAATTAATTTTTCTATGATCATCTTGTAAGATAATTGTTCTAATATGTATCTCAACTCTGTTTTTCTTCTGGAATTTCACTTTCCATTTTGAAAATTTCAAGTACTTTTATAACTATTTTTTTCTAGCTCATCAGACATATATACCCAGATGAGTTTCCTTTGCCTCGATTTCTCATTGTGTCTACAATCCCCACTTTTTTTTTTTTTTAACATTGGCAAATCTCACTCCTTTTAAACTACTCTCTTACTGTGATGTTCTGGTCCAACTCCTGCCTGTGAGGATAAGCCAATGTGATCTAGTCTGGGTAGAGGGTTTCTGGGAACCAAGTGTGGCTAAGAATAGTATTCACTAGTCCTGTGCTAACATGAAACTACCAAAGTTCCATGCTGAGGGGAAGTCAAACGGATGACAAGGCTCCAACTAGTGAGATCAGTGGTTAGGAAAATTTAAGTGTGGGTTGAGTCAGTAGAACCGGTTACTGTAATGGTTTTGGACCCTCTTGCTGGGCTTGGGGTGAGGAGGCAAGCTATCAGGGCCCACATGCTATTGTCTTTCTTGGAAAACCACCTGAGTCCTCTCTCTCTCTCTCCCTCCCTCCCTCTGTCCCTCTCCCCTTCTTCCCCCCTACCCACCTTTCTTACATTGTACCACAACCTTAGTTCAAGTGCTTACTCTCTGCTGCTTCAGTTACCTTCAGATCTCTTATGTATCAAAACTTCCATTTTTCCTGTTTGCTATCTCTCCAGGAAATTTTGCAATAATTATAGCCTGAAACATTTTTTTCTTATTCTACTGTTTAGTTAAACATAAGTCCAAATTTTGAAATTTGATATTCAAAGACATCCTTTATTTGGTCCTTATTTCTCTCTGCTACCTGCTCACTAAATCAATACTATAAGAATAGAAATAAATAAACTTGTATTTTCCCAATTCTTTTTATTTTATTTTATGTGTATTGATGGAGTCACACAGTTGTGAGCTGGCTGCCATGTGGGTGCTGGGAATTGAGCCCAGGTCCTCTGGAAGAGCTGTCAGTGCTCTTAACTACTGAGCCATCTCTCCAGACTCCATATTTCTCTAACTATGTGTTTTTTCTTCATTTTTTTAAGTCTCTGTCTCCCTTTTGCAAAATCTACCAGTCCTCAAACACTTTACATGATCATTTCCTTAGTTAAGTATGGCAGTATATACTTTTGATCTCAGCACTCAGGTAGATTTCTGTGAGTTTGAGTTCAATCTGATCCACATAGAGAGTTCCAAGACCAGGACTGGATAGCTGCATAGTGAGACCTTATCTCCAAAATAATAATAATAGTGACAGTAATAATTTCCTTACCAAACTGTACCACCTACTGGGCTTCTGGAGGCCTTTGTTTATTTTTCTAAAGTGGCATGCACTGCAGATTTCAAATTCTGTGATTGTTTTATCTGCTATGCTGGATTTTATACTATTTGATAGTTGAGACTCTGTCATAAATCTTTGTACATGAGACTTATGGTAAAACAATATACACATAAGATACTTTAAGTGCTTTTTATAGTCTATTATATTTAGATGCACCAAGCCTCTGTGATCATTGTCCAATGTAGTAAATTTACTTCAAGCTTGAGGATTCATTATTTTGAGATTTCCCTGCTCTTTTGCATAAACTTTGCTTGTTTGGCTCATTATTTGTGACAACATCTTTTATCAAATGTGTAATGGATATACCTAACAGATGTTTGTTAATTATATTAGAAAGCAAGTGGAGGGTAACACACTGCATTTCATGTAATTGAAAGGTAATGCACAGAACTAGTTTTTATGTGAATTTATACTATTTAGTTACCTGTCTTTTTAAACATTTTCAGTTAGACTCCTCAAGGAAAGATATGATGATAAGTAGCAAGTATATGTCTATACTTATGCCCAAGAAAGATCCCCTCGGGTCTGTGCAGCATTCTGCTACTGCACATCCATTTAGAATGTCTTGCTGGCGCCATGGTGTCCTAGCACTGCCTTCTCTTGCCTCACTAGTTCTCTGCTATCATGTTTTACATAGAGCTTTATTTGCCCTCCAGCTTCCTGTCTCCCTCCCGTAGCAGTTGAGGTAGCTGGCTTCAGAAGAGAGGAGCTACATACCTCACTACGTTGGCAGAACACAAGCATTTTACATTTTATTAAGTGCTAATTAATCTTTACTTCTCAAACATTTATTTGTTTTCCAAAAAAGAAAATTATCAGCAGTATGCTACTGGAATGATTTCTATTTTGCATGTTACTACAGAAAGGAATAATGCTAATGAAATGGAAGAAAGTGATGGGAAGCCTGTCTTTAGACACAGAGCCTTTTGACGATCAAATAGGATGCAAAAGTGTCTTCCTACTTCCCTTTCCTTAAAATCTGCATTCTTCCAGATTCTTCTTATACAGAATGCCACCTTAAATTTATGTCAGGTTTAACTTAAATCATACTGTACAACTAGTCATGAAGACTAGATGTTTGGGCTACAAATGGTCTTCTGAGACAACTGAAATTGACATAAACTACCTTGCATATTTAAAATAAACAGAACATTAAAGATACTTAAAAATGAGTGAAAATTTACATTATGGTTGTCATTTTACTTATTCTTTGAGTCATTATTTTTAAGATCCTGTGTTTTTGCTATGCAGAGTTCTTTTGTTCTAGTCCTCTGTTGCCCAGAGGAAGACACAAGGACACTGGCAGGCTGAGTTTCTCAGCTTGGGAACCCCTGTTTGGCTGTTCTTTCCACTCCTGCCCACACCTCCGTCCCCAAGTGCAAAATCCAGAGAGTTTCTGAAATTCTTTTCTTTGCTACTTCAAAACAGCTATTTCTGCACCAATACAATATCTGGATGGACAAGCTTAGTCTTGATTACTTCCTCCAGGCAGATTTTTCATACCAGGAAATTACCAGCATTCTTTTTCACTGGTGACATTCTTGAGTAAGATGCGAGATGTTTCCAACGTGTTTAAAAACCCGTATAATTTTAAAGACGGCATCTCAGAGGTGAAACAGGGCCTGACGGCCCTTTCTTCCCTCCCTGGCTAATTAGCATTGTGGATTTTACTGAGGTCATTTTTTTTCCTTTCATTTCTTTACTCTTCAGATTTTTATGGTTTTCCTGGCAGATAGTTGAAGTTCAAGAAAAAAGAATGAATAACATTTGGCTGTTTCTCTCCCTCTCTCTGTTAATGCTAAGTCCTCTTTTTAATCACTTACATTGGAAAATTCACAGGATCATGTATTGTGTCTGTAAGCAAGTCCAATCATGACCTCACAGGCCATTTTCTTTTTATCAGCTTCATTCATATGTGCTTCTGCTTCTTACTATACCCTTCTCCAAATGCTGTGGATTTCTCCTTGACCCCCATATCTGCTTTTGCTGGGCTCAGTCCCAGTCTGTCGTGTATACCATAGTCTCACTGAGTCCTTCCACATGGTGGCCGCTGTGCTGCCTATGTTAGGTGAAGCAGCACATTCCTTCTAGACCTTCTCACCTCTTGACAGCTTGATAGAAATCCTGGGGTGCTGAGTCTGTGGCCATAGGCTGTCCTGAACCTGTGGGAAATGCAAAGGACAAACATCTTAAGCTCTCCACCAAGCTCATTTTGCCATTTCTCCCAATATCATGATATCTCAGTGTTTGAGGACTTCAGAATTAATATATATGTGTGTATAACACACATGCGCATACACAATACACACACACATCTCCAATGAGTACTGCAACTAATAATATATTCTACCCTCCTCTTTGTTATCAGCAGAAAGTTTTGGCAAGTTTTTTTTTTCTATTGAGTTGACTAAAAACAGGATTTCAAGTGATGTCTCCTTTTAGTATATAAGTAAAAATGTACTCTTTAATCTGTAAGCTTTTATCTATAGTAATGTGTAGTCTTTATGTAACTATAAGCAGCTTAACCAGCCTTGTCTCTACCCACATTGCCACAAATTATTGTTATTCCATCTGAATAAACTCTAAGGAGAGGAAGAGGATTTTTTTTTATTTTGTAGCGTAGTTTAGAGATGGTGATTTCTGATACTCAGTGTCAGAGGACAAATGGACCTGTTTCATCACCTCCGTGTTCAGCACAATAAACCATCAACCCATTTGTGCATTCTAGTCCAAATGCCTTTTGTTCACGACCTTCTTCATATAAGGATGCATTTCCTTGGTAAACTATCTGTTCTACTTAGCACTTACTCATTAAGTCACATATGCAGGGGAGATGAGCATCTAATTACAGGAAGGTATAGATAGGGATGAGGGGTCCTTTGTTTCATCTACTGTCTTTGAAGACATTTTGATGTGAGAAGAAAATAAATTTAGAATCAGTCCAAAAATTATCGTTATAGCCAGTTTCCTTCTTAGCTCTTCTTTGCTTGCTTGACTCCGTTCCTCCCTCTCCCCTTCCCTCTCTTCCTGTGTGTACTGTGTATGATGCATGCATGTGAATGTATATGAATATGAATGTACTGAGCCATCGAACCATCTTCCTAGAACACTTTCCTACTTTTAAAGACTTTATCTGTCTGTTTTTTTTTCCCCTAGCTTTCCTCCTATATCTACTACTGTCTTTTTGGAGCATGGCATTCTTTTTATCATACATATATACATACATACATACATACATCTAGACTTCCGTATATACCAGTACTACAGTAGAGCCCGGGGCAGCCCACAGGACCTTTGGAGCTAGCCTGTGTGAACTCAGCTTGCCTTCACCAGCAGATGGCTGTGTGACCTCAGTTTCCCAGTGTCCCACTGGTATCAGAGGAGGTAGAAGATACGGGTGTTTAGAACACTGTTTGTGTTTCCACCAGCAGCACCTCTGCTATCATCAAACGGTTGGAATCACGTGCTTCTGTGGGAAGACTGGGACATTTCATAACCTCATTGCCACAGTATTCATTCTTCCTCCTCAGTCATGGCACATCCTGTCTCCTTAGCAGAGCATCAGTGTTCCTTTATGATTGTGGTTATATCCTGGTTCTGTAAGGTGAAGTGAGGACAAGGGAAGTTTTTATTATGTCTGAAATTACTTTGGATTATTACCCATATGAATAATGTGGGAAATATTTTAGCCACTCCTAATGTTAAAGAAGTGAAAGGGTCTCTTTCTCTATTAAAAGTTGTCTTAAAATACTCTTCAAGCTTATTTTCTTTTCTAGAAGTTCATTGAAAAGAACACTTAGTTCTTTTACAGTTTCTATAATGTGCTTAGTTTAAATAATAAGATGTGTTTCTAATATATAACATAAGATATGTCTAGTATGCTATATGGGTTTTTAGGCAAACATTTCAAAGCTATATAAATTTATTTAAAATATTTGTAAAATGTGAACTTTTCCCAGAGTTTTGCTGGCTATCTCCTAATCAGTCCAAATTTATGAATTTGAATTTTTAAAGTATTAATTTTTAAAGGTATATGTTACTAGTCCTCCTACTAAAGTATTAGGAAGTCTGGGATGTGTATTTTAACTATCTTGATTTTTAGAATGTGTTTGGATTATCTATTATGATATGCACATTAACACACTATCTGAATAGTGATGTAGTTTTATAGAATTTATTTTTAAGTAACTGTACCTCATAATATAGTAATTATATTATATTTACCCTGCACATTTTATTGTGGCCTGTTTATATGTAGAGTATCTAAAATATTTGCTTTATAACACTGAAATATATCACAAAAATGTGTTTCTACTTAATAACTACCTAGCAGACTCATTTTCTTAAAAATTATGACTTAGAAAATATTCACATTCTAAATAATTCTAAATATACTTAGAGCTGTAATCAAACATATGTTATTGAACACCCAAATATAGTCTCCTTACCACATTTCTCAATGTGATGACATAGTAAATTCAGGAAAAGAAGTATATTTTTCTTTTTATAGAGCTTATTTCTGGATGGTTAACCAATACATGAAAATGTGTTTAGTCTAATGGACCATATCTCAAATATTAGTTTTTTGAAAGAGGGGGTTGAGATTGTGATTGGCAATGAGAAATAATTGATTGGTGTCGCTCTCTCTTTTCTAATTACTTTGAACAGGACAGAGATTCCTTCGCCATCAGATGTCTTTCTGCTTGACTGAACTACACCTGTGGTCTCTGAAGAACACCTTACACATTGCAGGTGAGCGAGCTCTGGACCCTGTCAGTCTCCTACATTCTTATCAGTGAGCACTGACAAAGTCAGGGCCTGGATTTGCCAGATAGAATTGCAGTCTCTTTTTTTTCATCCTAATGAAAAACTGGGTGATGAAAAAAATTTCTCTTAAAAACTCTTATTAACTTATTTTTGTCTTGAGTTATGAAATTAATTTTCATAGTTTAATAGCTCTTCTGAATATAAACACATGTTCAATTTTTTATTAAGCTTTTCAACTGCTATATAGTCATATGTTTTGCAGACTAGCTCATAAAAAGACATTTTTGTTTGATATTAAAATCATGTTAAACATTTAGCTGAGATGTACAATTATTTGTGTTCTTTGTGTTTTGTATTTCTTGAATGGAAATAATATAACTGTTTTAAAAGTGTTTATTAATATTATAGGATAATATATATTTCATTAGAAAGCAACTTACAAATTTTTTTTTCTTCTTTAATTATTCAGATTAATTTTTATATTTGGAAATATATTTTTACTTACAGTGCTTTTGTATTTTTATCAGGAAAATGGTTCATCTTACAGAGTTCTTATTATTGAACATACAATGACAAATGAATGCCATATTTTATTTTATTTTTCCTTAAAGCATATTGAAGTGGAATTTTTATTTTAAGATTTGACTCATTTGTTTCCTCCCAAAACTTCTTTAAAATAAGATTAACCAAATTAGAGATGCATAAACACACAAAGCCTGAGATTAAGAAAAGGACACGTTCAATTGGACAATTTTGGATAGAAGGCATGAAAGAATTAACAGAGCTCAAAGTCTGAGTATCATCTGCCCAGAGAAGAGAATTCCAGTGACACCCGTTTGTATCTCAAAACCTCGGAAAGGCGGAAACTTGAGGAGCGCGTCTTGTGGAAGATGAGGATGTGGCCCCAGGGAGACAACAAAGGGCATGCATGTCTGCATAAAATAATGAGGCACCTCGATACTTCCATGATGTGGAAATGTCTGATTAAGGAGGTTCTAAACTCCAGGACACCAGAACCACAGGAAGAAGATCCAGTAAACTGCAAATGGAGGAGACTGAAGCTGCTGTGCTGATGGATGAGGTCTTCCCAAGTCTGCAAATGTCTTCTCAACGTTGGGTATTTGTGAAAAAAAGAAGGGGCTTGAGAATAGAATACCCCCTTTCTTAGGGTAGCTGCAGGGACCCAAAGGGAAAACATTCACCCTGATGTTATAGGGGTCTTCGGTGAAACACTGTGGGCCCTGGCTGGTCAGTGAAGCCTATTCAATGAAACCCTACTCAGATATGGGGAGCTTCAGTAGATTTCTAGAGCCTCACTTGCAAGAGAGCTCAGGAATCATCAGATTTTCTACAGGAAAGAAGACGAGTAATACAAAGCAAATAGAAAAAGGAATTCTGGAGAAACTAAGATTATGTAGGAAGGGAAGAGAAAATCACAAATCTAAGGAAAGCTTGAATCCATGAAGCAAAAATCCAGACACAGAAGCTTTAGAAAACATTGATTTTAAACTGATCTTGAAAATTGAAAGTGTATCATCACAAGAAAAAATTAAAAGTGAAAAATTTATCTTAAAATAGCTTTCTTCTCTATTCTTACCCATGTTTCCTCTCAGACAGAATAATCCCACGTCTTTAGTTAACCTGTCAATCACTCCTAGCTGTCGGTCTGTCATTTCTGTGTCTCCTCTCTCCTATGAGGATATCCTCTTCCTTCATGGGGTCCTTGGCACAAGTTAAATGATCCCTATGCTTATCCTGTTTGCTTTTAAATACTCCACTCCAAGCCATTATGCTCTGTGTGTGTACTTTGAAACCTCAGGGGTCCTAAAATACTGTATTATATGAATACGGTGTTATCAGGTAGGTGGACACTTTCCTCACCCAGCTCTGGTACTTCTTGGACAGATCTCCTTATTATGTAGATGCCTTTGTCCTACTTACATTCAGTTCCACTCAACCAGGTACAGGGAGGTCAGATCTGTGCAGATTCAGGGTCCCTTATGATCTTCGTGGCTCTATTTTAGAGTTGTAAATATATTGATATATGGAGTAATATTATAATATAAGCTGGAATGTTTTAATAGGAGATATTGCTTGCATATATAATGCCTGGAGTTCTTAGCTCATAGCTTTAAATAACAAGAAACTTTTAAAATTGAAGTGTAACATATGTACTGAAAAGTGTACAGATTGTAAGAATATGCTGTGAACCTTCAAAAAGTGAGCACATTTGAGAAATCACTACTCAGCTTAACAAAATATTTTAAATGCTCAAGGGGCCACAGTTTGTCAGTCTTTAGTAAATTTTGTTTAAATTTTCCATTTAAACAACAGACATCCAATTGCATTTTTAAAAATCATGTCTTAGTTTATGATGAATAAACTATAGCTTTAATATGAGTATTGGGTATATGAATGTATGAGTATTGAATATACTCAGTATATCAAGCACACATGACTGCTATATATTTGCAGACACAATTTTAGCAGTGTTTCACTTGTGTTTTTCTATTGGTTTTGTCAATCAGTTTGACGAAGTTTGGAGCAGTTGGTCACTAGGGGGCAGCCTGTACTGCTCCACTTCATCAGAGAAAGTGCATCCTCCTGAGTTAGTAACTGAGAATTATTTTTGCACGGAAGAAAACAAGTGTTACTTCAATAAAGGAGATATTTCATTATTCATAGACATGGGAAAATTATTCTGTTCTGTTGTTTAAATTGCAAGAACAGAATCCCTTGGTTAAATCAATCTCAACATCTGTGAAGTCTCACTTTGTCTCTTACCTAGCCCTGCAGAGCATCTGAATTTGAATAGGTTTGGAAGCCTTTTGACTCTAAACAAGTTTCAGATAATAATTTATCCACAGCTCCCGGTAATCCCCCCTTTCTTCTTGCAGATTTCCTCCCAAATGCTAGAGGATGGGAACTAGACTTCTGAGCTAAATTGGAGAAAAGCAAGCCACAGCTCGGAATCCAACAGCTAGGGCATTTTCTTCCATCCACTGACTTCATTTGGCACTGCTTAGTGGCAGTTCCTTTTGGTAGCGCCCTGTGAAAAATATCAGAGGAAGTGTGAAAGAGAAAACTTGGTTTTCCTTGATTCGGTTCTTTACTAATCTCCCCCCATGCCACTCTAGCTCTGTGTGTTTCCTTATGCCATTCTGATTTTCTCATTAGATCGATAAACTTTCCAGTTTCTGCATATCCCTAGAATAGATGAACCCATGTCCAGATGCTTTTGAGCTATTTTATTTCTAGTAACATAAGGAGACTGTTTCTGCTCCCCTCCCCACAATTCCCTCTGATATAGTATGATTTGGCTTCTTATTCTCCAGAACTTTTTACCATAATTTAATGTTATCTCTTTCTTTCTATAGATAGAGACATCGGCGTCTACCAGTACTATGACAAGAAAGATCCACCAGGTAAAGTACTTACCTATTCTACTTAACTGGTTTTATAAATGAAATATTCCAAGCAATGAATTAGCAACATTAAAAAATCTGTGTTTATGGTTTTAGATAAATTCCAAATTTTTAAGAGCAGTGACTTCAGGTTTTTTAAAGCAAAAAAATACTAAGGTTGATATCTATCTGATATATCAAAAATAAAGCAATACTGAGAAAATGCTGTAGAATAACGTGAAATTTTTCATTTTGTTGCTGATCAGGCTGATAAGGGGACAGTCTAGTCACATTTATTTATTGGTGTCCCAGCAGAGGGCATTGCTAATACACTGGTCCCCGTGATGCTGGCCTCCTGGATCCTCACCTGATATCTGAAATAGACATTTCTGAGTGAATGATCAATTTTCTTTATCTGATTAATCCTGTTAATCCCAGAAGTTTTATGGTGGCCGAAAGGTCTCCCTAGCTAGAATTCCTTCCTGCTCCGTTCTTCCTTGAAGTGGGGGTTGTGTGAGCATCCTGTGCTTAGCATGGCAGGTAATAGGCTGACTTCAGAGTTCTGATGACAGATGCAGCAGCTTCTCCTTGGTGCTGGGCTGCAGCTCCCTTCCTGTCTGCTGAGCCTGGAAGCTCAGAATATCGGCCCACCTGTTGTGCTGTATGAGCCTTTTCATTGTGCATTAAGGAAATGGCTTCTGGGACATTCAAACACACACTGTGACATTTTCTCTCAATTGTCCTTTTTAAAGCTGAGCATATGTATTAATATCAGGGTCTGCAGCAGTCTGTTGTATATGCCCACTAAATATATAAGATGCTCTAATAAAGATAAGTCCCACTTTTCTTCTGTGCATCTCTCCTTTGCTATAGTGTCAGCAACAGAGCATGGTAACTTAGAAGAAAAACAAAGGCTGGCAGAATGTAAGTTTACCTTAGATATTTTAAAAGTTACTATAAAACCAGTGTTATTACAAGTTAACTGTTTCCTGCACAAATTGTAGATGTTATTCTATCTACATTTCTTATAGTCACTAATTCCTATTGTTTATGTATATGAAGTCATGAATAATTTTATTAGGCTTTTCTAATTTAAATCATTAAAACCTTTACTGTGTACAAATTTGATAAGATATGTGCTTATGTATACAAAAACTTAAAAATAAGTATATTGTATTTAATTTTTTAAAAAAATTCTTTTTATTTAAAATGTTTAATTGGCTAACAAAAATATAATTGTTTAAGGTATACAGCATGATCACTTGATATATCCATCATGAAAGTTCTATAGTGGAATTCATTATGTCACTTTTTTGTGTGAGAAATTGATTATAAATCATGCTTAAATTCTGATAACATTTAATTTTTCATGTTATGCCTAAGCTAACATTTTACTTACTTTTAACATTTTAACTTTATGTGTGTGTGTGTGTGTGTGTGTGTATGTGTGTGCATGTGCATGCATGCTTGTGTGTGTACACCATGTGTGTGGAAGTTGGTGAATTTTGTCTCTCCTTCCACCATATTGGTCTCAAGAACTGAACTCATATGGCCAGTCTTCGCAGTGGGTGCTTGCACCCTCCAGGCCATCTGGCTAGCCCTCTTGTGCTTATTTTAATAAAGTGAGATTTGTTATATCAACATTTTGTTTAATTGTTAGTCTGAAAGATACAAATATATTATATATAATATTACTACAGGGTGATATGATTTTAATGAAGTAAAGCTAATGTAATTTAAAGTTTTATTTGGAATATAGCTAGAGCTGAAAAATCTTTCCTTTTTTTCCTAAGTGATTGAACTGACATTTAATTTTTAGAATATTGCATTAGTATCTGCAACACGTATCTTAAAATTTGTACATATGTTCTACATATCAAAATTATGTTTATAGAGCCAAATTAACTTGCTGAAATAAGATACATAGCAATTTTTACTTTTAAATTTAAATATCTATATATGTTATATATTATTTGTATATGCACATGTGACATATACATTCATATACACAGTTCTTTTTTAGAATTATTAATTATGAGAGTATAAAGATTAACTTATTTTTCCAGTGAGTTTAACATGTTATTAGTATTATTCATGTACCATGCATTCATGTGGTGGGTGCTAGAGATGGAACCCAGGGCTTCACACATGCTAGGCAAGCGACTTATCACTGAGTAGACCCCTGCCCCAATTTTATTAATTTTTAAAACAGATTAAACTTTAAACCAACTTTGTACCTCTACTAAATAACCTTTCAATTGAAATTATTTAAAATAAATTAAAGGCATATAGTTAATGAGTTGTCATATAGATTTTAGTATTATTTTTTCCTTTTATTGAAAATAGATTTTTTTTTCTAACATAGTATGTCCTGATTATAGTTTCCCTTCCCTCTGCTCCTCCCAGTTCCTCTCCACCTCCCCTCCCATCTGGATCCACTCCCTTTCTTTCTCTCACTAGAAAACAAATGGACTTCTAAACCATAATAATAAAATAAAGCATAATAAAATATAACTAAGACATTGAAACTGGACAAAACAAAAGGACGGAAAAGAACCCAAGAGAAGATCCAGGAATCAGAGATCTCCCCCCCTCCACACACACACATACACTCAGGAATCCCATAAAAACACTAAGCTGGAAGCCATAATATATACTCAAAAGCCCTGGTGCAGACCTGTGCAGGCCCTGTGTGCAGCCTCAGTCTCTGTGAGCTCATATGAGCTTCGCTCATGTTCACTTAGGGGCCTGTTTTCTTGGTGTCCTCCATCTCCTGCGGCTCTTACACTCTTCCTGCCTCCTCTTCTGCTGGGTGATGGAGACATCCCACTGAGGGCTGGGTGTTCCAAGGCCTCTCATTCTGTCTGGTGTCTGGCTGTGGGTCTCTGCATCTGTTCTGTCTACTACAGGAGGAAGCTTCTCTGATGATGACTGAACAAGCTACTTACGACTGTAGCAGAATGTCGTTAGGAGTGCTTTGTCCTTTTTTTTTTTTTTTTTTTTTTAAGAATAGTAATATTTAGTTGTCCCTAGGTCTCAGGGATGTCTAGTCTCAGGTTCTTGGTCATCTAAGCAATCTCAGGGATGGGCTCCATCTCATGGAGTAGGCTTTAAATTAAATCAGATATCGGTTGATTACTCGCACAAGCTTTCTGCCACTATTGCACAATCATATCTTTCAGGTAGGACACTATTATAGGTTAAAGGGTTTGTGGCTTAGTTGGTATTTACATGTGAGAGAATTATTTCAAGGAACATTCCTAATACCTATTTGTTAAAACTTGGATTCCACCCCTCCTTTTTTTTTTTTTTTTTTTTTTTTTTTTTTTTTTTTTTTTTTTTTTTTTTTTTTTTTTTTTTTTTTTTTTTTTTTTTTTTTTTTTTTTTTTTTTTTTTTTTTTTTTTTTTTTTTTTTTTTTTTTTTTTTTTTTTTTTTTTTTTTTTTTTTTTTTTTTTTTTTGCTAGAGTTGAAGTATATAGTGCTTTGGTCATGTTTAAATTAAATTAACTTTCATCATATTATTTTTATATTCTGTTTCTTTTTTTACCACATTACTTCTCATTATCATAATCTTCTCTTTACTAATGAGAACTTCCAGGTCTGAATTGGCTTGAAGAAGTTAGAATTTCATTTGGGTTAAACCTTGCCTATTTTCATGAGAAAGTTACTTAAGTTATAAAGATCAGGCCACTTGCTACTAAACACTGCTAGATCCCCTGGCCACCAAAACTTCTAGATCTTGTTGCTTGTCATAAAAAAGTTATAATCAAGGAGATTAGTTTGTGGTAGAAATCTATTTCTGTAACAAAGCCTTTTAAAAGACTGTCATTTAGTGATAGAGATGACGTCCACTTCCTCTCAGTTATGGGGCATCTTATTCTAATCCTCTATGGCATACTGCTACGCAGAGGTTCCTTATTTAAATCATGTTTAACTAACTGTTGTACATGTTTTATTTGCCAGCACGAGATTATCCTTGGACACTCAAAAATAGACGCCCAGAGAAACTTCGAGACTCACTGAAAGAGTTGGAGGTATCTTTCAAAAGGTTTCAAAAAAAATGGGAACAAACAAATCTTCTTTAGAAAATCTTTCAACAGATTTAATTTTCATAAAGGACCAGCTCTCCTGGTGATGATGGCTTTGCTTCTGTCTAGAGAAAGCTTCTCAAACAGTTGCATCTTTGTGTGGCTTGTTGATCGCCTTTCTTTTTTTTTTTCTTTCTTGCAAATCAGAAGCACTTTAACTGATAATGAGCAAGTGTGTAGCCAACTGCACTCTCTTTCTGTTGTCCTCTAGGAGCTGATGCAAAGCAGTCAGTGTGTGCTGAGCAAATGGAAGAGCAAATACGTCTGTCAGGTAAATGGTTTGACAAGCTTTCGGAGTGTTTAACCAACGGAGCTGAAAGCTATGTAATAATTGGTATTCTTGTGTTTTGATAGATAATGGAAAAAACTTTTCAGGAGTGGATATTTCATAGTTTGAATTTTAGTCATTCTAGAGTGAACATTAGACAGATTGACATAGGCCACCAAGCTGCCTCATTAAGCAGTGTGGTTGTACTGACAAACTGCAAACTCTAATAAGAACCTTTGCAGGCAGTGTCTTCACTTGGGTTTATCTTGATGTAGTATTAGATATTCACTAGCATGTTTTAAAAATAACAATAACACTATAGAACAAAATTTTTTTAGTATAGTATTCTTATAAACATTTATGAATAAATGAACAAGCATGTAAGAGTGAAACCTAATTTAACCAGAGAGTTAGTCCTTCATGTTGACCCTCTAGACTGTGTGTTTTAATGTGGTAGACACTACTCATATGTGGCTATTTTAAATAAAGTTAAATTTCCATTCCTCAGTTACAGCTCTCCCCAGTTTAAGTTTCTGGCAGTCAAGAATGCAGATATAGACCATTTCCACGGCAACAAGTTCTGTTGGACAGCCCTGTGCTCAAAAGGCCTAGATTTAGAACACAATCGTGACATCATAATTAACACACATTAACCGCAAAATCAGGGACAAATTAATGTCTTAGCCTTGTTGCTACATTTAAAAATACTATTTGTTTGAAAAACTTATACTTGCTTTTGATAAAAAGGATAATTATAGTCATCTGTATACTTACATTGTATCACCACTACCAATAATTATAATTGATTTATGGAATCAAATATACTGTTTTAGTTTTATAATTTGTGCTTTCTATTACATTTTTTTAAAAATGCGTGAACATTCTTGTCTGTAAGTTAAGACCGTTTTTCTATCCATAAACCTCTTAATATCAAATTCATAGTAATTACAAATATATCTTAATTTACCTTTTACTTCTTCAACATAGACTGTTTTAGTTAATTCTAATTTTCTTCTTAGAAAATTCCATTATTAGTTTTGTCTAAACTGTTCTCCTTTAAGTGATGGAGGTCAACTGTTACCTTGGCATCTGGCATGGATTTCTATTTTCTAAACTGTTTACAAGGCTGAATGAATATTTTCGGAACCATACACTTCTAAAATTCTTTTTAGGATACTCTTCAAAAAGATGGCATTGTTTAAAATCATAACTTATTTGCATAGAAATATGTAATGAGACCTTCAAGCTTGAAGATCAGATGTGCTCCAGTAAGTTTCAGATTTAGTTTAGTTTAAACTTGGAGTTCCTAATGTTGTTACTCACTGCCAAAACAGGCTCAAAATTATTTGACTGGAGGGCAAGCCTGCCACCTACATTAAAAGGTGTGCTTCACGGCCTCCTCCCTTACCATCATCTGGGGTAAGTTGCAACATGTCCGGCATCTTTAAAAATGCAGTGGAACATCCCAGGTAGATGATCATTTTTAGAGAGATTTCATTGCTTTTAATTTAGTGGCAAGGTTTTTGTGTGTGGTTCACATGTTGTAGAAAGGATATCTTTCATTACTGAATTAATTCAACTCAGAAAAGGAGCTTCTTTTTTAATAATAGACTATATGCAAAAATTGCTTTTGTAATTTACAACAGACAGCCCTGGTACCTTTGGCTGGTGTATAGTGTGTCTGCTTTGGGCAGTTCTAATGGATTTTCCAAATTTTATATTCTCTTCTATTTCTATGATAGATAAGACTTTTTCTAACATAGATTTTTTTTTTTTTACTCCCAGCCCATTCTTGAAATGATGTATTTTTGCGGGCTGGGGAGATGGCTCAGAGGGTAAGAGCACTGACTGTTCTTCCAGAGGTCCTGAGTTCAATTCCCAGCATCCACATGGTGGCTCACAACCATCTATGATGACATCTAGTACCTTCTTCTGTATACTGTGTACATAATAAATCTAAATATATATATATATATAAAGAAATGATATATTTTTGCAAGATAACTTCCTCTGTGCTCACAGGTCCAAGTCACTCATTTTATCTTCAGGGCCTTTGGGAGACTTCCTAACATCTGTCAGACAAGAGTTTCACTGTATCTTTAAAAAATATGTGTGAGTTCCATTCCTAAAGATCTCTAATGTCATAGAAAGTTAAAAAGAATGTGGTGTTCCAGCTAGAATTTCAGTTTAAGGAAAGGGTCTGTTAGTCCTTTTCGTTAAATTTTTACTAGCTTTTGTTAAGTTACACATGATCACAACATGTTAGCTTCCTTTCCAGTCTCCTGAGTCTCCTCTTGTGCACCATCCTGTGGCAGTAAGACATGGACATACTTCAGTTCTGTGCTGCTTTCCCTATGCACTCAGTCCTGACATGGCTTCAGCTGACCTTGAGCACCAGGGATCTGCCTGCCACCCTCTTCCCTCACCCACATTACACCCCCACACACACACCAACAAACACATTGAGCTTCCAAGCATACATAGCCATACTTAGCTTCACATGTATACTAGCGATCTGAAATCTAGTCTCCTGCTTTCATAGCAAGCACTCTTAACCAGTGAGCTGCATCCCTAGTCTGGTTCCTGGACATCTTGATGCTATTATTTGGATTCTCCGTCTTTGCATGAGACCATTTCTCTTCTGTGAATTTTATATAAAGAAATGACAAAATTGGATTCATGGAATTTAATTGAGTTGAAATCTCTTTAAGGAATCTTTAAAGGGTCCACTTGTCTAGAAATCTTTGAAGAGGTTACTGCTGAATGAAGGATTAAAGAGGATGTAATCTGAGCTTGGATCTTTATGTCAAATAAGGAGGATTTACAGTTTGTCATTGCCAAAGCTTAGTTTATATTATTGATCCCATGATCTATAAATTGTAACCCATAAAAAAGTTTCCCCACTTGTACCTTAAGAACAATTTACAAATCAGGACTTTCCTATACATAAATTTGGATATTAAAAATTCTTAGAAGGTTTGTTTTTTCAAACCATCCCTGTTCCTAGTTTGAGATTATTAAAAGCTATATGATACAATTTAGAGGGTTTTTGTTAGTGGTGGTGGGTGTTTTTTTTTTTGGGGGGGGGTTGCAGGGTTTCTCTCTGTAGCTTTAGAATTTTGATTTCAGTACCTAATAAATATACTCTTGATTTTGTCTTCTTAAACAGTCAACAGAATGTATTTAATCCTTTTATGCTTTGACTTTCTTAAACCATTTATATAAACTTTTTCAAAGGGAAAAATAGTTTTAGTTAAATACTATTAACTAGTTTACTCTGATGGATGTTGGTCTGTAAAATACTGTGTTTTCAGTCATGGTCATGTCAAAAAATTACTTTGTAACTGGTTAGAAATATTTTCATTAAGCATAGATTTAACTTTACACACTGATGTTTAGGTTAAAATGTGTGACTTGTATGTGTGTATATACATAAATATATATAAATACATTTTTCCATGTATATCATACATAAGTTGTGACCTTATGCAACTCATTTGACCTCAGCTTGTTGTTTCGTGTTGTTTTCAATGCACCCTGCCTGCAGCCTCCCTTCCCTCTGCCCCATCAGCTCCCCCTCTTTTCTGAATATCTGTTATGGTTGTGTAACTTGGTATTTTTGTGGGGCTCATAAAAGTGGGCATGGGGGTTTCTCTGACCCTTTTGTCTCCTCTAGTGATTATTTTCTTCCTACTGAGTTGCCTTGTTCAGGCTGAATGAGAGTTTGTGCCTAATCTTATTGTAACTTGTTATCTGCGTTAGGTTGATGTCCCTGGGAGGCCCACTCTTTGCTGAAGGAAAAGAGAGAAGGGTGACTATTGCTGTGAAGAGACACCATGATTATGGCAGCTCTCATAAAGGAAAACATTTCATTGAGGCTGACTTATAGTTCAGCGGTTTAGTCCATTATCATCATGATAGAAAGCTTGGTGGCATGCACACAGACATGGTACTAGAGAAGTACTTGAGAGTTCTTACATGTTGAGCTGTAGGTAGCATAAGGAGACTGTGTATCACACTGTGTGTAGCTTGAGCATATGAGACCTCAAAGCTTGCCCCCACAGTGATGCATTCCAACAAGGCCACACCTCTTAGTAGTGCCATTCCCTCTGGGCCAAGCATTCAAATACGTGAGTAGGTCCCACAGTTACCACCCTGGGGAATTTTAGCGTCTATATAATCATTCAGTAAAGCTTTGCTGTCTGCTGCTCATGAACTTCATTTAAGTATTTGGCAGCAGGGCCTCTTAAAAGACTTTCAAATGTTTTGCCTCTGAGGCTGAATCAAAGAAGCCTCACTTTAAAAAGCCTCTGCTTGCCTCCAGCAAACAGAGTTGACTCAAGAAAACTCTGCTGCTACTAAGACTCAGTCTTGGGCTCTGTTTCCTTTTTGTTCTTATAAACAGAAACCTTAAATCCAGCGGCCTTGTTGCAGCTTAAATTGGACGCAGCAAACACACCATTTTGTAATTTAGTCCCGTACAGCACTCAGTCTCTTTACCATGACCCACTTGAGAGACACAACTCTGAAGCTGCTTTTGGCTCTGTTTCTGTGCTCTAGACTGTTTTTAAGCTTGCTCTGGCTTTATGTGGGTGTATTTTGCCCACATCAGTGCACCATTTGTAATGTTTGTTTCTGCCCTGTACTTTGAGGCCTAGCCTTGAGCTTCAGATCTGCTCTCAGCCTTACCGATCACACAAAGGCTTATATTAATTTTATGCTGATTGACCATAAGATCAGGGCCCAGGCATACAGCTTTCTCACTCTTTACTCTTAAACTAGCCCATCTCATTCAGCCATGGAGCTCAGTACCTTTCCTCAGAGCAGCATTCAACTTCTTTCCTCTGTATCCCTGCTCAGCTCTGCCTGTTCCCACAGTTTTCTTAGCCTGGTAGCCCTGCCCAGACTTCCTGTCTGCCTTTGGCCAGTCAGCTTTTATTAGACTAGTAGGTGGGACAGTTATTCACAATGTAATAACATAATCCCACTACAGACATCCAAAGGCCTGAGTTAAAACCATTCAATTTTTATTTTTGTGAGGGATGGCAGATACCATAGGAGAAAAACTAAGAACCAAGGAACAACTATTTAGTAAATAAGGGAGAAAAACCCTGAAGCAAAAAGGGAAGAAATAGCAGTTAGGATAATGAGGCTCTGTGGAAAAGTTTGTTTTTGTAGGAATTACAGTGGTTAGAAGTCAGAGGGCCGGGAAGGTGATGGAGGGACTGTTTGTGGTCTACTGCTGCTGAGCTAAAGCTCAGTGTTCTGATTAAGCTTCTGGTGGCTGTGAGCACTCAGCAATAAACACATCCTCTCCTATTAGTGGCTTCTGAAAATACTGCATGATCTTTTTACTGTTTTAGAGTTTCGATCATGCAAATAGTGTGTTTCGGTCAAACCTATCAAGTTAATCTCCTGTCTCCCCTACCACTTTTCCAGTTCAACTTTATGTACCCTATTTTCTTTTTTTAAAGATCATAATAGGTCCACTTAGTGCTACCAGTGTGTGCTTGAGTGTAGGGTAGTCCACTGGAGCATAGGTGTCCGTCCTCTCAGGGACCACACACTGGAGAAAGCTGACTTTCCCCACATCAGCCTTCACCTGTGTTCCTCAGTGTTTTCTTCTGTGTTCCTCAGGGATCCCTGAGCCTTGAGCAGAGGTCTGAGTAGATGTCTGCTTAGGGCAGACCACACCGCAACCTCTGTACCTAGACTAGTTTTGGGTCACAAGAATTTCTCATATATTTGAAAAAGAAAACTAATAATTAAAGAATCAAAAAATTAAAGAATAATATGAGATTGGGTGTTACATTTTTGATATAATATGTAAAGTTCAAGGATGGCTGCTGGTTGAAATTACAAAGATTTTATAAAGGATGCTAGGCTCACCTGGACTTTAAAGAAAGGAAGTAACGTAGGCGAGAAGAAGGTTCCTGAAGGGGAGAGTGCCAGCAGTGAGACGCTGTGTCAGAGACTACAGGTACTTTAGAAGGCCTTCCTGACAAGATCCTCCACAGATGTTGGTATATATATATATATTATATATATATATATAATATGTATATATATTATATATATTTAAATGCTTCTTTAAAAATTTGTGGTATATGTGTGAGTACATATGTGTGTGATCATTGGTTTCTTTTAAGCCATACTCAGCCTGTTGTAGGGTTGGCCTGGCTTCCTCTTAAGATAAATAGATGAGTATTACAGTCTAGGAGCACTCGGGGTGGTGAAACTCAGCCAATGAGTACCAGCTTCATTCTTCATTGTTCTCTCACTTACACAGTAATATTCAGTAGTTTTTAATTATAAAAAAATAGCAAGTATTTTTAAGTCAAACTATTTGGAAAACCCAGAAAACCCAGAAGACATAAACCATCTAATCCAATGAGTTGTTATTGCCAATTGTCATTTGATGTTTTTTCTTTGGTATAAATGTATATAAGTATTCAATTTATTATGGATTATATACAGCATAAGCTATAAATATTTTAATGCATAATGTTTAGGTAATGGGTTATACCTATGTATCTATCTGTATCTGTACATTCCTTTTTATATCATAAAATAAACACACAAACCACACAATGGGCTAGTGAGTTAGAATTGTTACAGGGATTCTGCATGCCTATGTAGTCTTTTTCCATTCAATTTTCCTGATTTCTCCCCAGATAAAGACAGAGCTTTAATTTTGTAAATGGCTCTTAACCATGTAGGCCAGGCTGGTCAGGAGCCCATGTGCTAAGGTGGCGCTCTTACCCCAACCTCCCCATGGACTGAACTGCAGGCATGTGCTGTTTTTTTTTTTATTATCTCCATTTTACCAATGAGGAAACAGATATATGGTAATTATACAATTTGTAGATTGCCAACATTTAAACTAAGACACTGTAGCTTTATAGCTTCAGGTTTTAGTTTCTATGTATACCATACTCCTTTAAAGTAGAGCATAAATAAAAAATATTTATGTAAACATGCCGTCAGTCATAGTGAGATATGGAGCACACATTGGTCTCCCAGTTAAGCATAGTGGACTAAAATTATGTCATTGTTCTCACTTTCTCTTAAATTTTCACGAAATTATAGTCATTTTTTTAAAAAAAACTATAACTTATGAGGATGAAAAGAAAATGGCCATAATAATGAGAGAAATCCCCTTGCTTTAAAAATAAAGTGGTCATGATTTTGCAAGCCAGAGGCTTTGCTGATATCAGTTGCTATAACAGAATATGTCATTAGAAGATAAACATTTTATGTTATAGAGAGCCAAAAGGTATAGATTCCTAAAGTATCAAGGATGCAACACTGTAAAAAAAGCTGTGTAATGAGCAAATGATATAGATAAATTTTCTATATACAGGAAACTAAACAGTTTCTGGATGTTATGGCTTTGAACATAATAAAGAAAAGTGAAGGGATCTCTTAGTTAATTGTTGCCATGACAGTATGGCATGACCAAGACAGCTTATAAGAGAAAGAATTTAATTTGGGGATCATGGTTCTAGAGGGTAGTAGAATCCATGACCACTTTGGAGAGGACCATGGCAGAAGGTCTGTAGGTATGATGCTGGAGCAGTCACTGAAATATTACATGCTGAGACAACCACAAGGCAGAGAGACAGACAAAGCTCACTGAAAATGGTGTGGACTTCTGAAACCTAAAAGCCCACCCTCAATGACACACCTCCTCCAACACGGCCACACCTCCGATTGCACAAGCAGTTCTCCTGACTGGGGACAAAGCATTAAAATATATGAGCCTATAGGACATACCTTCCTTCAAATCACCACAGGGGCTAGACTAAAAATGAGAGGATTGCCAATGCATCCAGAGCGGCAAGGGTTGCCTTATCATCCCCTCCCATGTCTAGCTGCTGAGGTTATGCTTGCATTTTATTTGTTTATTGGCTCTTATCTGGACAAAAATGGGCTGCATTCCCCAAATCAAATGTATTAATGCTGACATTGGTAGTTTTCTTTGAAAAGGAGATGTACTAAGTAATATTTTTACAGTAAAGCTAAATTGAATAAGTCTATTCTTATTTCTTGTGAATATAGTCAGATAGAGATTGAAAGCAGGTCAGTCTCCACTTCTAGCCCATTGTCATAGTCCAGAGCATAGCCTGATGTGGTTTTGACTGGGTGGCAGGAGTGGAGTGGTAAGAAATTGCCATGTCTTGTTTAAGTTTAGAGGTATCCACATTTTTCTGATGGAGCCAAACAAGAGGTTACTGAAAAAATTTTAGTGCATTTGGGAGAGTCAAGTTACTGTTTATTGAGATGGAAGATACTGGGAGCAGAATTTTTCTTTTTTAGAGTTTTATTTAAATTTTATTCCTATTTAATTTTTTATATTTTGTAGATTTACAAGAATGCATATTTATTGCAACAATAAAATTTATCTTTAAAAATTAGTCAGAAAAACAAAACTTTACGTTTGTTGAAAATTTGTATGTATACTTTTGAGATATATCTATTCATATAACAATATTCAACATTACTAATCAGAGAAATACGAGTCAAAATCTGAGATACCACCTATATTAGTTTTGTTGCTGTGAGAAAATGTTTGATAAGAACAGTTTAAAGAAGGAGTTATTTATTTTGGTTCAGCTTGAGGGTGCAGTCTGTCATGGCCAGGAGAGCATGGTTGAGCAGCAGGAATATGAGGCAGTTGGCCTCATTTTAGCCACATTCATGAAGCAGAGAGAGAAATGTGGCTCAGGTCCTTTCTTTTTGTGCTCATCCTCAAACCCCGAGCCCATGGAATGGTGCCACCTATACTCAGGGCTGTCATCACACTTCAATTAACCCAGTCTAAAATAAATCCTTACAGACATACTCACAGGATAGTTTTCATGGTGATTTTAAATCTCACCAAGTTGACAATCAGGGTTAACCATCACAACCTACCCCTTGTCAGTTTGATATCCAGTCACATAAGTTTTAAGCCATAATTTTCAGCTTCTTGCCAGCATAGTTTTATGGTTATGTCCAGTGCAAAATACATTCCACCCAACTGCTAAAGTAAGTTCCCCTCCTACTTAATCGTCTGGTTAGTTCCCCTCCTAGTTAGTTGTCTCTGGTAAGTTCCCCCCCTAGTTAGTCATCTCTGGTAAGTTCCCCTCCTAGTTAGTCATCTCTGGTAAGTTTCCCTCCTAGTTAGTCGTCTGGTAAGTTCCCCTCCTTTAGTTGTCTGGTAAGTTCTCCTCCTAGTTAGTCATCTGATAAGTTCTCCTCCTAGTTAGTCGTCTGGTAAGTTCCCCTCCTAGTTAGTTGTCTCTGGTAAGTTCCCCCCCTAGTTAGTCATCTCTGGTAAGTTCCCCTCCTAGTTAGTCGTCTGGTAAGTTCTCCTCCTAGTTAGTCGTCTGGTAAGTTCCCCTCCTACTTAATCATCTGGTTAGTTCCCCTCCTAGTTAGTCGTCTCTGGTAAGTTCCCCTCCTAGTTAGTCATCTCTGGTAAGTTCCCCTCCT
>PVIH01020459.1:0-32346 GCA_004025045.1 Sigmodon hispidus | reverse complement strand
AAAAAAAAAAAAAAAAACAAAAGAAATAGAAAAAAGTATTTGAATAGGCCAATTAAGCTCAGCTTCTAATAAACAGTATATAAATAAAGCTGACAACAATGTACAGTTGTCAATTGTCCAACATCATACTGTCAAAACTTAGATAGCCAGTTTTGGAGAATGGCCCAAGGCTCCAAAGAATGGCTGTGCTTTATCGACATTCCTACAGAGAGACAAAATAATAAAGGCCTGCCTCATGTGACTGCCTCAAAAGAACCTCTCTGATTGGAGTTAGTGGTGCATGCCTTTAATCCCAGCACTTGGGAGGCAGAGGCAGGCCAGGGGGTGGGATGAGAGTTTGAGGATTCCCTGGGCCGATACTTTGTGATTTAATGAAGTATTTAACTAATTTCATACGTTACTCTTGCTTATTTAGAGTCAGGCTCTCATTATGTAGTTTGGTCTGCCCTTGACCTTTTCCCCTCCTGCCTACACCTTCTAAGTTCTGGATTATAGAATTTATATAGATTATATAGTGTCACCATTCAGGCTTTGCATTTTCTTTCTATTTACTTATTTTTTTATTTTATGCGAATTGGTGTTTTGCCTTCATGTATAACTGTGTAAGGGTGTCAGATCTTGGAATTACAGACAGTTGTTAGCTGCCCTGTGGATGCTCGGAATCGAAATCAGGTCCTCTGGAAGAACAGTCAGTGCTCCTAACTGCTGAGCCATCTCTCCAGCCTGTGTTTTCTTATTTTAAATTCAAATGATTAGTTATCCCACTGGTTCTAAGCTGCAAAAATCCTTATGGGTTCAGGCTTTTTGTTTTACAATTTTATGCCTGGCTACCTAAACCAGAATATTCTATACAAGTATAGACAATTCTTGATGTTGAGATAAATCCTTCCCCTAAACCTGCTCACCAGGGCATCCTAATCAGGGGAAGAGGTGGGGACTGTGGGGTGGGGTTAAGAATTAGATCCAAGTCTTGGTGGCAGACCTGATAACTCCTAGTTTGAATTTCTGTGGGGGAGCCCACTGCCTCCTAGGGGTGGGGGGAGATGAGGAGAGCTACTGGTTGACACAGTATGTGTGACAGGCAAACGATTGGATCAGCTTGTGATGTTGCAGTGACCGGAGAGATGGCTCAGCAGTTAAGAGTCCTTACCACACTTGCAGAGCACCCAGGTTTGGTCCCTAGCATCCACATCAGGAGGCTTATAGCTGCCTGTAACTCCAGCACCCTTCTTCACCCTCTGTACACACCTGCATGGAGACACAAACATATAATTTCACAGCCATGACTCTCAGATACTCTTTTTTTTATTATGAATAAAGTCATATTTTTTTATCCATGTTTCCCCTTGTTCAGATTCCCCTCCCCCTCCCACCCCTCCCAGTCACTCACTCTTCTCTCCATCACTTTATCTCCTCCCCAGCAAGGGCAGGAGGTCCCAAGGTCCCAAGGTGGCATAGTTCAGCATCCACTCCAGGCAGATCCACTTTCCTCACTCCAACATCTAGACTGGGTCAGGTGTTCCTCTGGAGGGAGTGGGATCCAAGGTGTCAGTCCAAGGTGTTTCAGATCCAAGCTGTTCAGTGGTTGTGGTTTGCAGTTTTAACATGCCTAGCTTTTTTTTTTTTTTTTTAAAGTCCACTAATGAGTGAGTACATCCCCTGCTTATCTTTCTGGGTTTGTGATACCTCGATCAGGAGGATATTCTCCAAATCCTTCCATTTGCCTGCAAATTTGAGGATATCATTTTTTTTCTTACTGCTGAGTAGTACTCCATTGTGTAGATGGACCACAGTTTGTTAATCCATTCTTCAGTTGAGGGGCATCTAGGTTGTTTACAGGTTCTTACTATTGTGAATAATGCTGCTATGAACATAATTGAGTTAATGCCTTTGGAGTGTGAATGTGCATCTTTAGGATACACACCCAAAAGTGGTGTTGCTGGATCCTTGGGGAGATTGATTCCCAGTTTTCTGAGAAACCGCCATACTGCATTTCAGAGTGGCTAAACAAGCTTACACTCCCACCAACAATGGAGGAGTGTCCCCCTTGCTCAGTAACTTCTCCAGCATAAACTGTCATCTGTGTCTTTTATCTTAGCCAATCCGACAGGTGTCATGTGGTATCTCAAAGACCCTTGATGGGTGAAGCTATTCTCCCACGGAGGTGATCAGCCTGCAGCTAGCTAAGACCTCTGCTCTTGGACTTATCAGATTTATTAGAATCATTGTTCTTGATTTATGGTTTTAATTGTTTGTTTTTGCACTTGGTGAATGGGTGTGTTCCACAAATGAAGCATCAACAGTGTTCTAAATTGCAGGAGATTTGAGATGATCTGAAGCTCACTGGAAAAAAACAAACAAACAAACAAAAACCCCAAAACCTCCACCCAGCTCTTAGGTTGAAGACAAGTTTTTCCTACCTCCAGTCTACCCTTCCCCCCAGCAGCTTGCTTAACATGAAAACAGAACTAAGCATAGTATATACCATTACCTAAAAAGTTGGCTGCAGATGTAACAGAGCTAGATTTGAGACCTGATTCCACATCAATCAACAGTGTAGCCATCAGCAAGTTTCTTAACCTCTATGAATCTCAGTTTCTTGCTCTTTGGAATGAATATGATGACATTCTTATGGGGTTACCTTGAGTCAGAGATAGTTTGGCAGAAGAGAATCACCGTGCCTTAGCTCTGGTATATAACATAATGACTGCTGTGAACTCCTTAAGGAACAGATACCTATTTGAATATATGGCTTATTTTCCAATTCACCTCTCTTAGAGACTACCAAATGTTAAGTCTCAAACATTGGGACAAGAAGCTGAGATGCCTATTTAATGTATCAAAATGGACCTGGCCTCCCCACCCTCCCAGCATTCCTGGGTCCCTACTTGTTACAGGGTATGGCTGGCATGCCCTCCTCTACCCTGAACTCTCCAGCCCAGGAGCAGCAGAGTTGCCCTTCCCTGTATAATCTAGTTACCCTTCCTTTTATCTTTTGTCCGCCTGGCTGCTGCACCTACGGTTGTCTGCCCCACGCCTCCGTATGGCTCAGGGTCATGTCCACTCTGGACTCTTACAGATGTCTCTGACTCTGGCTACATTCTCTCTCTTTTATCTACAATACACTTTCTCTTCCACCACATCTAGGAGCAGGTATGTCCTTCTTTTTATTTTTATTTTTTTCCCCATTCACCAGTCACTACCTAGTTCAGGGCTAAAAATTTGCTAACTGCTATGATTTCGTTTCTATTGCATCCCTGGGACATCCCTTGCTTTTAAACTGCTTTGTAAGTTGTGATTTGTACAAAACTGATTGCAAAATAACTTCTTCCTAGATTTGTAAATTTGGTCTGTGATGAATTCGATTATGCTCACTGTGTGAAAGGCCAGGTGCCCTTATTAACACAGACAAGTCTGAGTAGTTGGACACCTTGTAGCATTTCACGCCTTCACTCTTCAGTAAGGAGTTAAATGGACTTTGTTAGTGGGTTTCTGTGGACCACAGCACTAGGCCTTCAGTTCCCTCTGTCCGATACCATTAGCCTTCATTGCTGGTTCAGAGGTAAGAAGAGAACTCTTCCAGATCCTAAACCAGGCTTCAGATCCTGCGTCCCCCTGGGAGAGACACAGAAGAAGATAGATCCTCATTCCTGGGTTATGTCTGACTGGCTGTAAAAATGGGCTCATGAAGAGTAGCGATCCCAGAAGCAGTACCTGGTGCCTCCTCCTCCACTTCTCTGCCGGGGTGGTGGTGGTGGTGGGGTGTCCCAAGGCCAGGGTGGGTCGGGGGCTGGACGGGATGCCCTGGTGGAGAGGTGGCCTTGGGGCTGGGATCCCGGACTGTGCCTTTTCGCAGGGGACCGTGGGGCTTCTGAAGGGGGCGGGTTCTCTGGAGCCAGAAACGCGGAGCCGCCCAGGAATTTTGGCTCGGACTGCACTTCCTCGGGCCGGGCAGGCGCGATTCTGGGGAGGTGGCTACAGGACAGACAGCTGTTCTCGGTGGCTCCGTACCATGCAGCCGCTGCTCTGCGCGTTGGCCGGACTCGCGCTGCTCGGCGTCGGGGCGGGAGAATGGGGTCGGGGACCCAGAGACACCACCGGACGGCGAGGTAGGAGTGGGAGAGGAACCGGAGACAGATACCAGGAGAAGTGGAGGGGGGAAAGGTAATGGTGACAGAAAACAGAAACACCGGCACAGAAAAGGGAAGAGATCAAAGAGAGAGGCTTTGAAGATAAACGCGTATGGACGAGGAGAGCTAGACCAGGGAGTTTGGGAAAAGCACAAGCAAGAAGGAAAGAAATAGGAATGCAGAAAGAAATGAGGAAAGAAAGATTTGGGGAAAGGAATGTGGCAACTGGATTTCTAGGAGAGCGCAGGCGGCCTGGGCGGAGGTCCAGTTGCAGGGTGTGGCAGCCCTGGGACCAGAGCATCCAGGGAAGGGATGGATGCAAAGGGCGATGTGGTGAAAGAGGTGCCTGAAAGGGTCTATGAACCAGGCAGAGAGGGCCAGCACCACCCTTGAGGAGATAGACGGAAAAAAGGTACCGTCTCACCTGCCAGGAGGCCAGAGGGGTCTGTAGTGAGGAGAGGAGGCTGGTTTCCAGGTTCTCAGAACTGCCCAAGAGCTACGGTTCATCCAGCTGTCTAGGCGATGGGTGAGTTCAGGCCTTACAGTATCGACGCAGACGCAGCACCAAACTCCAGGCCTCTGGCCCTCTGGGGTTCTTGCTCCAGCCAGGCAAAAATGCCTTGACACTAAGACTAAGGCACTGGCTGATTTTCGAGGTCCACAAAGACAAGGGAGACTAACGAGGATCGGTAGAGGGACTTCCTATGGGGAGAATCTCTTTACATCTCACAGGCTGGGTTAGGGGACAGTGAGAAAGGGCGTGCCCACCAGTGCACATGCAACACTAGTTCTCTCAGACCATCAACTTCTCTAGCCTCAGTTTTCCCATCTGTTATGAAGTGACTGGCATTCTGTGTAGCTCAGAGTCAGCTCACCAGGCACAGCCTCCTGTCCTGTCCTTTTTCCTTCTTTTTCTTAGACCCTCCTGTCAGCTCTGCATGGGTGGCAGAGATGGGGACCAACCAGGGCTCAGCTGGGTGCCTCCCCACAGGAAGGAGCTGTTCCTGCTACGAATCACTTTGCCTGCCCCTTTGAGCCACAACCCGTTTTATTTTAAACATTGCTTTCCTTTCTGATATGCATGTTCATTGCAACAGATTAAGAGGAAAATATAGATGTACCAACAGCGTTTCCCAACTTTCCATTTCTAACACGGCAGACTTCAGACACTATCTCATCACTTAACTTTCTTAAGATATTTTCAACACCTTCATTGTACTATGGAGTACAGTTTTTCTATATCTTTTGACTATGAAAATGTTTGGATAAAAAAATTGAATTTAAAATGACAGCATACATAAATAGTATAGTATAATGTAATTATGCTATAATTAAGTATTAACTAAGCAGTCTCACTTCTGTGGGTTATTTTAAAGAAAATTCCAAGCACTTGTATTTATTTTCTAAGTTTTTATTGTTTGACAATTTCATACATATGATGAATTTTGTTGCGGTCACACCCCTTCTCCAGCTTCCCCTTCTTACCCCCTCCCTCACTGTAACATTCTTAGGAGCCAACTCTTCCTCTACTTCCATGTTGTCTTTTTGTATGTGGCTCACTGAGTTTAGCTAGTTCCTCCTTTTAGAACATGTCCTTTATTTTATGTGTGCATGTCTCAGATGTATACACCACATCTGTGCTCGAACCTGTAGAAGTCAGAAGAGCCAGTTGGATCACCAGCAACTAGAGGTCCAGGTGGTTGTGAGTCACCATGTGGGTGCTGGGGAATGAGCTCAGGTTTCCTGCAGGAGCAATAGACCCTCTTAATGCTGAACTGTAAGTAGGTAAGGGACCCAGCATCTTATATTTTATCTATAAACAGAACAGCAATGTCATAAGTGATGATGATAACATTTCCTTGTTATAAATCATTCATCTTGTTCACGTTGATCATGACTTCTTTTTTGTTTGTTTTGTGCTGTTTTTACATTTCATTTGTTTGATCCAAACGAAGGTCACATGGCTGGTTGAATTTGGTAGACATGCTTGTTATCTCTTCACATGAGTAATCTCGCTCTCTATCCCTCCCTTTATTATTATTTTTTTGGAAATCAATTGTTGAGAAAAATTTGGCTTTATTTATTGAATTCTCTCCTGTCATTGTGATTCAATGTTCCTCTTCTCCTGTATTGTCTATAAAATTAATGTCTATAGATAGAAGCTTAAACTAATTCCAATTAGATATTTCTTTGCCAAAATATTTTCTACATAATATATATGTATATATACATCTGAGTTTTGGAGACAGGGTTTCTCTGAGTAGCCCTGGCAGTTATCTAGGAACTCACTCTATAGACCAGACTGGCCTGAAACTCACAGAGATCTACCTGCCTCTGCTTCCCAAATACCAGGACTGAAAGATGCACCACCGTACCCAGCTATTTTTAATATACCTTTTAAAAAACAAGGTCTCTTATAGCTCAAGCTGGTGTTGAACTTACCATGTAGACAAAGATGACTTTGAACTTCTGATCCTCTGGCCTCCACTTTCTTGGGATTAGAGATATTCACCACCATCTCTTTTTATGCTGTGCCAAAGGTCAAACCTGGGGCCTCAAACATGCAAGGCAAGCATTCTACCAACTGGGCCACATCCTCAATTATTTTAATTGAATGTCATTGATTCTTGCTAAGGATAGACTTTTTTTTCTTCAAAGGCATAGTCATCATTTATAATTCTTGTAAACTATTAAAGACTTTCTCAATTGTTGTGCTGGAATTTTCTCATATTATTCTATAAAATCTCTTTACATATTAAGGGAAACAAAATGGTTTGTGTTATTTTAGAGACCTTTAATGAAATAAGTTTTTTATTATTGTACATGTGGTGTACATGCCACAGTGCATGAGGACCCACGGAGGCCAGAAAAGATATTTTAGAACTAGTGTCACAGATGGTTGTGAGCCGTCATATGGCTGCTGGGAATTGAAACCAGATCCTCTGCAAAAGTAGCCTTTGCTCTTAACTGCTGAGCCATCTTTCCAGCCTCCTGTATCTCCCTTTCTAAGTAAGTATAACCATCTTCATCCACATCTTTGGATCATAGTATTTCTTACTAAAAAACATAATGTGGTGAGAACCACACCAACATGGGAGGATGGAGGCAGAAAGGTATCTCAGGCTTCACACCTTTGTAGTTCCCTCCATTTCACAGATGGTGTAAGAAAAAATGACCCACTGGAGGGAGGGGTGGGGCTCAGGTGAAGGGTTTGCCTAACATTCATGAAGCGCCAGGTTCATTTCCCAGCATCCATGTAGTGTGAGACAATCACCTGTAACTCTGGTTCCAGGGTATCTGATGGCTTCTTCTCACCTCCAAGGGCATGCATGTGATGCACAGACTAACACATAAGCAAAACACCCATACACATTTAAAATGAATAGATAGTAGATAGATTTTTTTTTTTTACCTTGCCAATTCAGGTGTCAGCCTACAAAGAAGACTGGCAGAAAATGGCCTACAAAAAATGGATAGCACACCAATGTAACACAAAACTGTGTTTCTTATATTCCTAATCACATTTCCCTGCCATATAGATTCCTCATCAGCTAAATTCTTTAGGGAAGTACAATCTTCTTGGTGTCTACTCTCCTTACCTCTCCAGATTCCCCAGTGTATTTGTACAGGATGCAAAACCTTAGCCGATGTGCAGAGCTGAACCTGAAGCTCAAGATGCCCTTCTTTTCTGAATCAGGGGCTCAGTCACATACACTACTCTCTGTAACTTTTCAAGTCTAAGATAAACTAAAAAGCTCCCAGAAAGCAGGGACCAGCTGCGAGCCTGTGTATGTGTGCCTTCCTGAGTGAGTAAGTAAGAGAGACAGTGACTGATAGAGAGACCTTCCATGTAGTTCTGGAATCCACTATGTAGTCTAGGCTAGCCTTGAATTCATAGAGATCCATATGCCTCTGTTTCTCCCCAAGTGCTCGTATTAAAGGTGTGAGCCAACATAATTGAGTTTTAAATGCTCTGAAAATGAAACATAATTATTTACTTATTACAGGGAGACAGTGTGGAGCCCTAAGTTAGAAGACTGTACTTTACACAGCCACACCACCAACAGGGACAGACCGTGTCAGGCATTTGGATTCCAATCCCGTTGCCATCTCTCTTCTTTCTAGCTGTGTAATCTTTCATATGCCACTTAAACTTTTGATTTTGTAAAATGATAATAATAATTTGTGGGTTGGTTTTAAGACAGATTCTTGCTGTGTGGCCCAGGCTGACCTCCCACTTGGAATTCTCCTGCCTCAGCATCTCAAGTGCTGGAAATACAAGAACTCCCCATACTCAGCGTAAAAAAAAATTAAGGTGGATATAATCCAGCACTTGGAAAGCTGAGGTGCCAAGGGATTAAGAAGCAAAAGAAAAAGAGGGACTTTAACATCAATGGTCAGCCCTGATGATATACATAAAAGTAATATTATACAGATTGAACAGCTTATACTTAGGAATATATAAATATATGCAGATATGCATATAATAAAATTTAATGAGTAAAAAGGTCATGAATTTGAAGGAGAATATGAGAGGGTTTGGAGGGAAGAAAGGAGAGGAAGAAATGTAATTATATTATAATCTCAAAACTAAAAAAGGGGGGGAGCTAGAATTAAATAACCAATGCACATCCACACATACATTCAGCAAAAACCTTGGCATGGTAAAGGACCACAAAGCAAAAGTAACTTAGAAGACACAGTCTGGTTGTGTCCATTCTGAATGTAGCAAAAGCCAGGATTCCACAAATGGAATTGGCATGTAGCAGATAATCCAGTCAGCATCCTTGTTGGAGAAGCTCCTCTAGAACATGGTACTCTCTGGCTTCCTACACAGATTTATCTCTAGAGAGATGTCCTTCTATCTTGAGACCTGATGCAAGTGATCTAGACTGAGCTCTAGACTCCATGTGAGAGAGGCAGAACAGTGAGCTTCCTGGCACCTGCTCCATCATTCTGAGCCTGTATTTGCTTGTCTGATCAATGTTCCAGCCTAGTTTGCTTTCTGTTGCTGTGATAAACACTATGACTGAAAGCAATTTGGGGAGGAGGTGTTTATTTCATCTTACAGTCCACTAAGGGAAGCAAGGGCAGAAACTGGCGGCAGGAACTGAAGCAGAGGCTGTGAAGGAATGCAGCTTACTGGCCTATTCTCCATGGCTTGCTCAGCCTGCTTTCTTATACAGCCCAGGACTACCTGCCCAGGGGTGGCATTGCCCATAGAAGTCCAAGCCCTTCCATATCATCATTAGTCAAGAAGATGCTAATCAAACTTGCCCACAGGCTAATCTGAAAGTGTCAGTTTCTCAGTTGAGGTTCCTTCTCTCTAGGTGACTGTAGTTTGTATCAAGTTGACAAAGGCTAACCACCCATTTTATTTGTAGCATCTACTCTGTGGTTCATAGGCATCTTTCGGGTGTTGCCCTGCAAAGGAAGCAGGGCAGGACAGACAGATCTCTTACTCAACATGAGGAAGTTGAGTGAGAGTCGAAGAGCATCCTGTGGACTGTGCTCCTGACTACCAATTGTATGAGGTTTATCCTGGGTGGGTTTGAGGCCTCAGCATCCCGGGGTTTTGGGAAGGGTTAGTTTATTATAATTAGTGGTTTAAAAAATACAGAGTAGCAAAACAGAATCTGGGATCACACTTAGCCTCAGGAGCAGAGCTGCCTCCTAGCCTGACCTTCAGCTGTCTAGTTTTGAGTGGACACAGGCCGGAAAGATAAACAGGAGGCAGTGATTGACAGGCTCTTCACCACAGCAGCTTGATTTGCAACCCAAGTTAAACACTAACTCAGCACCAGAGGGAAATGGGAAGGACACGGATGAGATTCCCTGTGCCCTAAGGTTTCAAATCCACTTCTGCTAAAGGTCTCAGCACAAAAGAGGGAGACAGAGCATGTCTCTCCCTTAGCAAAAACAAACAAAACAAAAGGTTCTTGGAATCTAGCTCTCTCTTAAAGGGCTCTAGGAGCCTTGGCATGTTTCAGTCAGAGCAGCTCCATGCAGAGTTCCTCACAGAATCCTTTTTGAAGTTGGTTCTGCTTCTCTTTAACAATCAAAATCCCCTTATGGTTTTGAACGCGTCACAAATATTTATACAAGTCCTGGATGTGGTAACGTTTATTATTCTATTACAGCGAATGTGGTCAAATATCATTAACCCCAAGTGGCCAGTGTTGCTGATAAAAATAGAATGCAGCTTTCATGATAAGTGTGGGTACTTTCCCACTGTATGAGTCCCAGGCACGTTATTTTGCCTTGGAAGGGCTGTGTCTGAATGGGGCCATACAGAGGGCAAGACTGGTGGCCAAGCCTCTTTAGTTAGATCAGCCAGCCCAGCACCTCTCCTGGTGTCTGGGCTCCCCTCATCACAGGATGCTGCTTCACCCATGGCTACCACCCAGGGTACAAACAAGACTTCCAGCAGGAGCTGGGCCAAAAATCTAACCCCATACCCGAGAAAATCCATTTCCAACAGACAGAATAGGAAGAACAGAGGGAGGATGGGAGCAGCACAGCCTTGGCTTATGGTCCAGTGAGGTAACAGCAGCCTTCTGGCCTTCCACCCTTGGTGAATGTGCTTCCTGACAGTCAGAGAGTAAACGAGAGACAGAGAGAGACAGAGAGAGAGAGAGCGAGCGAGAGAGCTCTGTCCTCTAAAGCCTCAGGCAAATTCTGAAAGACTGACAAACTCGGGCTCCAGAGACTTGGAACCTCTGGCCAACCCCACCCATTGTGATAGAGGAAGCTGTGGAGGCCAGAAAGTCAATGGCTGAGGGTGTAGGCTGAGAAGGGTCTTCAGGCTGTTTCCAAGCAAAACTTTGCTGATGTTCTCTGCAGGGAGGGAGCTTGTCATACAGGACAGTTGTTAGGGCTATGCTCCAAGCTTTCTGTCAGATGAGTCCCCAGGAGGCCTGGATGAGCTCAGAACACAGCTCCATCCAGATGTGAGGGATTATTGCTGAAGAGGGGAACAACCTCATCCCAGCCTCTTCTCCAAGAGATCCTGGAGAAGTTAGATCCTGCCAAGTTAGATCTCATCACAGACTCTGGAGAACAGTGTCTGAGGCCAGTGGAGTGAAGCAGATACATGCTCCTCAAGATACTCACAACTGCCAGTTTCCACTGGGTAAAGTATCTCAGCAAGCATAAGTGATGCTCTTGGAGAAACCTAGCTGAAGGCCCCTAGGCAGCGCATACGGAGAGTGTGCATGCAGACTGCCATCAGGACAGGCCCTAGAATAAGAAGAGCTATTCCTGCCTCCAGGCTGAGCCCCCAGCTTCAGCTGAAACATAATATAGAGTCCCTTTACTAAAGCCTGGTCTCCTGTCTCTCAAAGGCCATCTCAAATAGCCTTCCAGCCAGGAGGTCTGGACTGAAGATCTCTTCTTTGTCCTTACCATTTTATATTTACCTATTCAGCCCATCATGGCTTTTAGTTAACAATCCCACCAGGCAACTGAGTTTTATATTATAAAAAACTTAATAGGCAAGATACATGGCTCAGCATTTAAGAGTGTGTTCCACTTTCATGGAGGACCTTAGTTCAGGCCCCAGCACCCACATTGGGTGTCTGTCAATGGCCTATTACTCCAGAGGAGCTGACGCCCTCTTCTGGCGTCTATGGTAACTTGCACTCCTATGTACATAGCCAGCACACAGACATAATTTAAGTGTCTGGGTCAGAGAGATGGTTCAGCAGTTAAAAACACGTGTTGCTCTTACAGATGACCTGGGTTCAATTCCTAGCTCCCACAACACCAGTTCCAAAGGATTTGATACCCTATTCTGACTTTCTAAGACACTATACACACATAGTGCACTTCTATAATGCAGACAAAAACACTCTAAAACAAAAATAAATAAAACCATATATACAAAAGCAGAAGGTCTTTGCTGTGTATGCCCATGGCTTCCTGGTATCACTCTACCAGGACTGGGTGGTTTTTGAAGTAAATCTAAGACTAATGTTCTAGCATGGAATATCCTAATATGGGTCTCCTAAAGACCTATCTCTATAAAACGTAGCCAGCACAGTACGTGTACTGAATGCTTTCCTGTTACTATGGTAAAATATGATGACCAAATGACCTTAGGGGAAATGCTTATTTTGGCTCACAATTCCAGAGGGTCACAATCTGTCATGCTGACGAAGGCATGGCGGTAACAGTATGAGGCCATCCCATCTTATCATGTGGGCAGTCTGGAAGCAGAGAGGGGGAACAGGAAATTATATATATAATATATATATTTATATCTATCTATATATGTATATAGATAGATAGATTAATCTTAAAGCCCACCCCTAGTGATATACTTTCTCCAGCAAAGATCCAGCTCCTGAAGGTTCCATAACCTTCAAAAAAAGCAACACCAGCAAGGAACCAAGTATTGAAATTCATAAACCTATGAGGGACATTTCACTTTTAAATCACAACAGCACTGTAACATTCTTTTCCCTTCTTCAAACCGAAAGCAGCACCACTGCCTTTTGAACAAGGGTTTCTAAGTTAAGTAAATGGAAATCATGTTGACCTTCACAGAAGGGTCTTCATTAGTTAGCTTGCCATCACTATAAGAAAGTGTCTGAAGCAATCTTCTTAAAAGAGAAGTCTTATTTTGGCTTATGAACTAAAAGTTTCAGTGCATGGTCAACTGCCCCCGTTGTTCTGAGCTGCTGCTGCTGAGGCCGAATGTGCAAAACCCATTCATTTTATCAAACAGAAAGGAAAAGAAAGAGCAAGAGAATGAGGTTCCACGCTGCTCTCAGAGGGCATACCTCAGTGACTTAACCTCCCCCTAGCCCCACCTCCCAACAGTCCACATCATCTCATAGTCACAGATCCCCTCCCAGCCCTCCCTTGCCCTGCTCTGGATACCAAACCTATAATCCCCAGAGTTATACCAGGACAGAACTGCTTAAATGATTGTCCTATAGAAAAGCCTGGCTAAAAATGAATCTATAGATATGTAGGAAGTAGATTTGTTAGAATGTCGCTGTGGTCCAGCTAGTCCAACAGTGTCTGGCCATCAGTGGAAGGTCCATGAGGGCCTTCAGAGGAATTTAAGATCTGAATTGTAGCAGTGAGCATTGCCACTGTCTCACTCAACAAACTTTCTCTCTCTTCTTCCCTGTTCTCCGGATCTTGGATTCCAGGGCTTCCCGTGTGTGCAGGAGGTACACTCCTTCAGTGTTCCCCCTCCCCCGATCCCTCTAAGAATGGTTACTTCCACAAAGCCTACGAAAACACCCAGGACAATAGTCCATCGTTCTCTGGCCATATCCAGTTGATCTCCCTCCCTCTGTCCTCCCTCCCTTTTCCCTTCCTTCCTTCCAAGCCAGGCTTCCTGAAAAATTTTTTCCAGAACGCAAGTTTCCAGCCTGTGACCCTGCCTTTCCTTCCCATAATGCTGCAATGCTATACACATGGCAGAGAACAGACAGCACAGGTCAGGGACATTCCTTCCTGCCACTTTAGGCTCATCCCTCTCTACAGTCTGGAAGAGGGAGAGGAATCTCCACTCTTCACTTCCAGGGCAGGTCTTGCTTCCTGAGGACCAACTGCTGCCCAAGCTCAGAACCAGGACACTGACTTCATCCATCAGCATTGGTGATGCCACATACAACCTCAATTAGGGAGGAGAATCAAGAGTTGAGTAGGTATATTTGTCAGGGTTCTCTAGAGGGATAGCATTTGATTAGTTCTTTCTCTCTGGAGAACCCTGACTAAAAATGAATCTATAGATATACAGAAAATGGATTTATTAGGCAGGCAGATCTCTGAGTTCGAGGCCAGCCTGGTTTACAGAGTGGGTTCCAAGATAGCAAGGATTGTTACAGAGAGAAACTCTGTCTTGAACTTCCCCCCTATACATACACAAAAGAGATCTATAAAACAAAAAAAAATGCCTCTAACCTATAAGCCACACTTGCCTAAAAGCCCCACTTACACAAGGATGGATAACTTCCTGGAAGGCTGAAGTTGTTCATGTAAGATAACAAGCCATGTGTTTTCACTTCTACAAACAAGGTTGGTTGCCTCAATTACACAGGATGCACTTGATCACACATAGGCAGGAAGGTACATAGGCTAAAGTCTATCAGGATGTATGCTTGCCCCCAACTTGACAAAGGCAGGAAGTATGTAGTCTTGTGGGTTCTGCCCTCATAAGCACCTAACATAATCTGGTGCCAGACTCTGAGAATGTCTGTTGGCCTGGCCATTATTTGATAAAGCTTGCTTCAAATTTGGCTCAAAAAATATGATCCTATTCTAGGCAGGTGGGATTAACAGACAACCAAGAACAGCCTTCACAGTGGGCTAGACCTCTGATCCTCTCACTAGCAGTAGCTTTGAACTTGACCTCTTACCCCTCTGTGCATTAGTTTCTTGGAGTACAAAATGAGGCCACCACAGGTTGTCAGGACCTCCTCAGCATGCACAGCATGCTGAGCACTCAGACTGACTGATTCCCAGTGCTGAAGCCACTCGGTTTTCTACCTGGATTCTGCCTGCCACTGTCACATGGATTACTGCTGCCACCACCTCCCTCCAAAGTCACATTCCTCCACATTCTCTAGGTCTGAAATTCAAAACATCCCCCCCAAATATTCATGGAGGCCTTGGGTCAAAGTTTTACCTTTAGCATTGATCCCAAGACCCCTCTCCGGTTGAATCTCCCACCCACGTGCTTCTTTGCAAGCCTTCCAGCCCCTCGGTGGTTTGTCCAAGAAAGATGTACGTCTCTCCATGTCTTTGCAGCCTTCCCTGCCTTGACTTTACGCAGTCTAGACAGCACTTCCTTGGTGAAGCCCTCCTGGGTCTGGAGACAGGGGTGGGTAGAGCGGTGGGTGGGTCATCTGATCCACTGCATGTCCTTGTGTCTGTGTCCTGATTTCAGCACTCACTTCACTCAAGCCTGGTGTTGTACAGGATTCTCTAAAGCCACAGGAAACCAATGTTCCTACAGTGATGAAACTTGATTTCCCTACAGCTGCTGAGTCACCCAGTTCTTCCCGAGATCTAGCTTGGAGCCCAGGCTGTGACCGACATATGGCTGTCCAAGGCCGTTTAGACATCATGGAAGAGGTAACAAGGGCCGGGGAGGAAGGGATCGTGAAGCTCCATGGCCATCTGCCAGGCTGAAGTGACTCTCAGGCCATTGCTGCTCCTCAGCCACCAAGTTCAATACTCTTTGTTCTAACTGGATGTTCAGCTGAGCAAAGTGTTATATACCCTACCTCCCAGGAGGCACTGTTCACACCCAGCCTGAGATTTTTCCCAAGATGGAGAAGGTGGAAATTCAACCTTCAAATTTTGTGAAATAGGCATGAATCCTAACTTGAATTTCACAAATTTGTGTGAGAGAAACTTTTACCTTCATTGCTGGAAACTTTAAAGATTTTTTTAAAAAATGTATTTGCCTTGGTGTTTGCTTGAAACTAGGAACTAGAACCACACAGTTGTGAGCTGCTGGGAATCGAACCCGGGTCCTCTGGAAATGCAGTCAGTGCTCTTAACCACTGAGCCATCTCTCCAGCTCCCTGCTGGAAACTTGAAAATTCTTTCCTTCTGCCATGTATGTTCCAGGGATTTAACTCACGTTGTTAAAGTTTGGGGCAGGTGCCTTAACCTGCTGAATCAGCATGCCAGCCCTCCCAGTTTTTTTGGACAGGGTCTCACTATGTAGCCAGGGCTAGTTTAGGACTCACTATTAAATCAGTCCAGCTGGAAACTCATGGCCATCCTCCTGGCAGTGTCTCTTGAGTGCTAGGACTACAGGCACGAACCCACACGCTCAGCTGCACCATGTCCTCTCTACCCCCCTATTTTGTCAGGATGGCAACAGTCACTGGGCCTGATGCTAGATTGTGTTATTTTAGGGATGAATAAGTACATATACTAGTATATCAGAATTCTAATTTGGGGCGGATGAAACAGCCCAGACTGTAAAATGCTTGCCATGTAAGAATAAGGACCCAAATTCCATTCCCAGGAATCTCTCCCCTCCCAAAAAAAACTAGGCATAGTGACATTCCAGCACTAGAGAGGAATAGACAGGAGGGTTCCTGGGGCTCTTGATAGCCAGCCAGTCGTTCTAACATAATCATTGCCAGTAAGAGCTCCTGCCTCAAAGACAGTCAAGGCCCGTGAGATGGCTCACCAGCTGCCAGCCAGCAAGCCTGATGACCCAAGACTGATCTTTCTTCTCCTCCCACTTCCCCTTCCTTTTCTTTCCTTTTTTTTGTTTTTTTTTCTTTTTTTCTTTTTTAAATTTTATTTATTTATTTATTTGCCTTGGTGTTTTGCCTGGAACTGGAACTACAGACAGTTGTTAGCTGCCATGTGGGTGCTGGGAATCGAACCCGGGTCCTCTGGAAGAGCAGACGGTGCTCTTAACCGCTGAGCCATCTCTCCAGCCCCTTGGTTTTTCTTTTAATTTTATGTGACTTGGTGTTTGTGTAAGGCTGTCAGATCCCTTGGAATCACAGACAGTTGTTAGCTGCCATGTAGATGCTGGGAATCAAACTCAGGTCGTCCTGAAGACAGTCAGTGCTCTTAACGGCTGAGCCATCTCTCCAGCCCCCCTTTTTTAGTTTTTCAAGACAGGGTTTTGACGTGAGATGTCTTTCTGTATGTTGTGATAATCATTGGTTAATAAAGGAACTGCTTTGGCCTTGGCCCATGACAGGGCATCTTAGAAGCAGGCAGGAAATCTGAGCAGATAAAGGGGAGGGAGGGTGGAGTCAGGAGAGAAGCAATCCAGCCACTGAGGGGGCAAGATGTGAAAGTGGAGGTAAGTCACCAGCCACGTGGCAGGACAGATTAATGGAAATGGCTTAAGATGCAAGAGTCATAGGCCAAATAACATAAAATTAATATAAGTGTCTGAGTCATTCTGGGGGTCTAAGCAGCAGCAGGCAGTTCTGGACCTTGGGACAGGGTTTCTGTGTGTAGCCCTGGCTGTCCTGGAAGTGGCTCTGCAGACCAGGCTGGCCTTGAACCGTTCGAGAGCTCCTCCCACTACCGCCTGGCCTACTACCCAGAATTTCCTCCACACACCCCCGTGGTGTGAGTGCCCCTACACACATACACAGTGGACAGCTCCTAAGACTGACATTTATTTGCCCATTCTGCTCCCCCACTCCACAGTAATCAAATAACTATTGGAGAGAAAAATCATTGTATCCCAAGCTGGCCTGGAACTTACACTGTTCTTTCTGACTCAGTCTACTGTCTTTTGAGCTTACAACCAAAATAATATGCAGTTTTTAACAATTGGATGCTATTATAATGTAGATATCCATCCATCTATTCATTCATTCCTTCATTCATTTTTCAAGACAGGGTGTCTCTGTGTAGCCCTGGCTGTCCTAGAACTAGCTCTGTACAACAGGCTGGCCTCAAACTCACAGAGACCCTCCTGCCACTGCCTCTCCCAGTGCTGGGATCAAAGGCATGGGCTGCCGACCGCTAACACTCCCTAACCTTAACCCTAGACCCGCCCCCCTAGCTTTTTTTATGTTTTGTTTTTAAACATTAAAGAACTATTCTGAAGCCAGGCAGTGATGGCACATGCCTTTAGTCCCAGCACTTAGGAGGCAGAGGCAGGTGGATGGATCTCTATGAGGTCAGTCTGGTCTACTAAGTGAGTTTAGGACAGCCAAAGCTACACAGAGAAACCTCGTCTTGAAAAAACAAACAAACGAAACCCTTTTATTAGGTTGTCAACAAATCCCAAACCTGTCATTTAATGAAGATGTCACCAGGGGGCAGTGTGACAAAAGAAATGTACACTATTACCACTAAATCCCAAACAAAGAAAAGGGTGCTTAGGAGTTTCTGTGCCAAGCCTGGCAGCACCTTTGAGTGCCAGACAAAAGGATCCCTAAAGGGCTGAAGGGAGCAGCCTGTGATGCTGTTACCAGGGGAAACTGAGCAGAGATTAGGTGTGTTCCAAGATTCCACAGTACCCAGTTTCCTCTACATTGCTTCATGTTGAGCTAAAATTGGCCCTACTCCTCCTATGCTTGACCATCCTGCCCTTTCGCTACAGACAGTGGAGAAGACGGTGGAGCATCTGGAAGCAGAGGTGACAGGTCTCCTGGGTCTGCTGGAGGAACTGGCTTCAAATCTACCCCCAGGGCCCTTCAGCCCAGAACCGGACCTGCTAAGTGGTGAGCAGAGGGGCACCTGTTGGGCCTGTCATCTAAGGCCCCTGGCAGCTCCATTATACTAGTGGAACCAGAACGCACAGGGGGATGCTGTGCAGTCCCAAGAACAGAGTTGGTAGCACATCAGTCCTTAAGTATTCTGGTCTGTGCTCCACCATCTCTTCTCACCATCCATTGGCACCCTGGGCCCTGGCATCCCATTGATGCTCAGATCATCCTCCAGCTTCTTTCTTGAGTCCTGTATTTTGGTACCGCTGTCCCAAGGGATTGGGAAGCTGGAGGGAGGAAGTTGCTGGGTACAGCGAGGACAAGAGGCCCCTAGGGCATCCTCTGCTGCTCACTCAGGATACCCCCTTCCTTGCAGATCACTTCTGACCATCAAGGGTAGTGGAGCCTGGCAGCTGAAGTTCCCTCTGAGAACCAAGCCGGGTCTTCTTGCTTTCCTGCTCTACCTAGGTGAAATAAAAGCTAATAGTCACCCCCCACCAGCATGTTTGGTAATGGTGACCTCTGTAATCACAGCCCTAGCTCCTTATGTCATAAACCCTGAACCCCACACACCGTTCTAGCCTGCAGACCGGGTAACCTGTGCATCTGCACTTCCAACTTTCTTATATGGACAGACCACCAAGCCTGATTCACACAAAGTGAGGCTCCTGAGGCCCAGAATTGTAACCGGACACAGAAGAGAAAACTCTTTATTCAGCCTTGTTACTCACACTGGCCACAAAACAGCGGCCGGTGTCACCCAGAAACACATGATCATCTGGTCTCATTCAGCCAACCTCCCCCCTCAGAATGTCTGCCTTCATGTGATTCCCAACCTTGTCCTCCTGGGGCTGAGAAGTTGTGTTCCCATTAAGGATCCTGTTCCATGCCTGAGAATCCAGAGACATTTCCAGCCCCTTTTTAAAACAATTCTATTCAGTAAACAAAGTTCACATGACATAAAATTCACCTTTTTTTGGGGGGGGTTGTTGATGATTCACCATGCAAACCCAGCTGGGATTAAAGGTGTATCCCCAACAAAACTTACCATTTTAACCTGCACAAATTCTGCAGTTTCTAGTGTGTTCACTGGGTTACAAAGTCATCACCATTAACTTCAGGACATTTTCAACCCCCTAAGAGAACCCTGAGCCTATCTATCCAGCAGCTGCCTCCCCTTCTACCCCTTTCCACTTCCAGCACATCTTCCTGGACTTGCCTTCTGTGGGCACCTTCTATGAATGGAGTCAGGCTTTCAACAGACAAGTTCTGAAAGCTCATTCACGTCCCAGCATGTGTCATTCCTTCAAATAACATGCTATTGTATCACCAGGCCACAACCTGCTCACCCACCTGTTCATGTTCTTTGGGGTGTGCACATATGGGCTATTAATATAATTCATCCCTAAACTGGTGCTTAGCTCACAGACACTGAGTGCCATCCTCCTTCCACTGCTGCTGGGTGGGGGAGGGGGAGGGGGTGGTGGAGACTGGTACCCCAGCAGCTGGCTACCCAGCTGAGGCCTCTCTGGGGTTCTGGCTGGGGCCCAGAGGCTAGACCCTTGTCTCTCTGGAGTGTCATCCTAAGCTTTCTAACACCTCCAGGTAGCAAGCAAAGCTCCCTGCTCCTGTTTGTCCCTGCTAGTTCGCCTCTCTGAATAGCCAGGAACAGAGGGCCTGCAGGCCAGAGCCAAGTGCCCTCTGACTGCAGGTTCCAAGGTAACATAAGGCTGGGCACCTCCTGTCCTGGGGACATGGGTTGCTCTGGTCCTCATCACTGGTTTCCCTGAGACCAGCCCAGACACCACATAAGCATCTTTCTGTCCTTTCCCAGGACCTGGGGGAACAGTCATTCTTTTCACCTCACTCCGGGGAGTCTACCACCTCCATCTGGCTCAGGTTCAAACCCTGCCAGGTAGCTTAGGCTTTGGAATTCTACAACCTATGTTTCTAGTTCAGCACATCCATTCTCACTGGCTAACAAGACCAGAACCTCTGAGTCATAAAGCAGAAGAAAACAAGTTGGCAGCAGAAAGACATTTCCAGAATGTTTCAGAGCTGGCTGACTTTAATTTGGAAACAGCTTTTGGCTACAGACATTCAGGTTTAAGGCACATTCCAAACTACAAGGATCCCAGTCACGGGCAGGAACTGGCTTTCTTCTTGCATGGGTTTTGTATAGAAGATGAGATAAATGGTTTTTGGCCTTTTTCTAAAAAAGGAGCGAGTTTGGCAAAAACAAAACTCATGACACATTCTCACCAGACACAACAGTACCTCCTTCCTTTTATCGGGCAAAGGTGGGGTGTCCCAACCACTTACTACACACTTACATGCATCTGTCTGGCAATGGTGGCTTTAAAAAAGTTTGCAAATAAAAATACAAAATCCCATGTCTAAAACAAAGCTAAGAGTCTTTGCTACAAGCAATGAGGAATGACTACAGGAGCGATGAGAAAAACATCTACTCTGAACAGCAAAAGGCTGTGAGGGTCCGGGAGATGGCTGCCTGAGAACGCTGGCCCAGATGGGCCCTTTCGGCACGGTATGTGGGAGAGGAAAGGCCGGAAGGAAAAGGCCATGGGCCTAGGGGAGAGATGGTGCGCCTGGGGATACTGAACTCTTTGGGCCTTTCCCTGGCCAATGCCAGCAGGGGGCAGAGGTGAGTCACCGTCGCGCTCAGTCGTTGCCACCACAGATCTTCAGTAGAATCTTCCGATAGTCTCCAGAAGTGTCTCCCTGGTTGCAGAAACAAGAGGGAGGGTTAGAGGCAGCAAAGCCACGTCCTTTCTGGCCCCAAGTGTCCTTGTGCAGAGGCAGGCCTATCCAAGGGAGAGTTCCCACTATGGCTCACAGTGCAGACCTTGCTTGCTTGAACAAGTGCCATTCAGTGGAGACAGGCAGATCCCTGGGGCTGAGTCACTGAGGCCACCAAGCCTCAAGTCCCAGCGAGATTCTCTCTCAAAAATCAACATGGTTAGCTCCTGAGAAATGATACCCAATGTTGACTCTGGCCTCCACAAGCATGTATGTGCGTGCATACATACACAGAATCACTCAGCTATTACCAAAGTTAAATAGAGATCTAGAACATTGTAATCAGCCTAAGGATCACACCCCAAGGCTAATGAGTGTCTGGCCTAGAACACAACACTGGGCTTCTACCGTGAAGCAATGCTGTCCTCGGAAGCCAGCACCTTTGTGATTGCTCATGGGGGACACCATTACTGTTACAGCCTCCCACTTCTCACAGCTCATCTCTGTCCAACACCACTGTGCCCTCTCCATGGGTGTTGGTCAGGCTTTGCTAATTTCAGATCTTTTTCTGTCACCTTGAACTCTCCAAGGCAAGGTCTGTAGCTTCTTTAGCTGACACAGCCTACTAATACCCAGGCCACAATTGGACAGCAATGACAAATTCTCTGCTACCCACAGCCTCATTTTTATGAGGAATGGGGATGAGCTATTCTTGAAAGAGGAGTACAAAAATATGAAATGCTGAGTGTGAAGTCAGACACCCAAGCGCTAGAGACTAAGTGTCAACTTCTGTCACCCAGCGTTTGGAGACTGTCACCACCACACCTGGGGAGTAACTATTATCCTTAGTGATGCTGGGCCATTGCTTGGGAGATTTGCAGACAATGCTCAATTGTCTTAACTAAGTAGAAAAGCCAAGATTAGACACCCAGGCTGACCAAGGGCTGAGCTACCTCTGTGGTCTCCCCTGTAAAGTGAATGGGGAAAAAGCTAGAATCCAACAAGCAAGAGTTGAGCTCCACAGACTTTGGGATACACGTTTCCCTTAGTGGGTCACACCGTCACAGAGTGCTGGGGATTCTGAAGGTCAGGGATATGATGAAGGAGGGCCTGAGATTTCACTATGCCACTGGACACTTCTGTTCAGTTATCAGTTCTGGGGTCCTAGAGCGTGGGAGCGTAGGGTCACTGGGTTGTGACCTGCCCTGTCTTGAGGATCTTGTGATCTGTTCAAAGGTGACTGGGATAAAGAAGTCCACTAGGCCAAACACAGGGCTGCTCTAGAGGAGAGGGAAAGGAGACGGAGGGCCTCATGGGCTCCCGAGCCCATACCGTGATGTCGTGGTACAGCGACTTGCCATACATCCGCTTATATTCTGCTCGGATATCCAGAAGGTCAAGTTCACTGCGAGACACCATGATGCGAATCAAGGTCCGGTCTTTTGTTCCTGCTCCCTGAAAAGTCACCCAGACAAAGAGTATGAGGCCCAGTCCTTCCTGTACCTTCTACACTCAGCCTGCTGGGGACCTCTTAGACCCAGAAGGCTTTAAGATGTCTTGGATTAGGGGTCCCTGCACATGAGGGCTACATACCCGCATAGCCTTGTTGAGTCTTTCAGCAAAGAAGGCAGGGGTGTTCTTCAGACATTTTACTAAAAGAGAAACACAGTAAGTATAAGGTCTGCAGGACACAGAGGGGCACACACTACCTAAGTGTCCTCCTAGGAAGCCTGGACATCAAAGCTGCCACAACCCATCCACTTCTCTTCCTGCTGGCTGAAATCCCATGGATGTGGCTCTACACAAAGCAGGACCATCAACCTAACCTCCATCTTGGCATCGCTGAGGAAAAACCACAAGGGCTGCGCAGAGGGTGGGGACTAATGAGAAGAGGCCCCAATTTAGGCATAAGGGGTCAAACAGGAAGATCATCGTGGAAAAAAAAGAGGGGGTGTGGTGTTTTTCCTCAGGCCATGCAGGGAAATGAGGATCTACTGTTCTGGTCAGAAAGAGCCAAGAAAAACAAACTAAAAGAAATGCCACTCAGTGTAAAGAGGTAACGAGGGCTGCAGGGCAAGAGCCCAGCCGAGACCTGCTGTGGAGAGCACAGTGCTATAAGAGGCACTCCCCATCTGGAAGATCGGCCTACATTCCCTAGAATGGGCCCTGTTTTGCTGTTGCAAGTAAAAAAAAAAAAAAAAAAATTCCATGTGTTTCCATCACAGACAGCTGACAACTGCCTGCGGGGATGTATTTTTAGAGGAAGTTTGGCAGGAGGATGTGAGTCACCTTCCTCCAGGAGAGCAGCTGGGAAGGCCCCCATTAATGCCTACACTGTAGCTTTGTTCTACAGAGCTACACTACAAACACAAGACCCCTCTGTCCCAGAGGCTGGGGACTCACGGATTCCCACTAGCCAGATGGTCCAGATTAGCAAGCTCAGATTCTGTGGTTCTCTCGATACACCACCTTCAACCACAGAACACCAAGCACCCAGCTTGCAACCCACACTGCCCAGTGGATGGGCAGGCAAGCCAAGCTCCAGATACCTACCGACAGCCAGCATGCCCTGCTCCAGGTCCCCAGACATCTCCCGGCAGATGCTCTTCTCAATATCTCGGCCGGTCATCCTCTGATACTCGTTGAAAACTAGCAGGAAAGTAGAGGGGACGTGTCATAGTCTCAATCAAGTTTTCAGATTTCTATGTAGCAGTCCTGATGCTCAACCTCAGGATAAAATGCCATGAGAGCAGGCCCTGAGCCAAGCTAACCAGTGGCATACACAAATAGCAGGTCAGATATGTGTGTAGGCTGACAAGTCTTGGCTTGAGACGGCCTGACTTAGGGTCTCTTGTCTTTTGCTTTTCACACACAACCACAGCTCCCTCTAAGTCCCATTAAGGTCTTGGTACTTGATAACAACAAGAATCTGTAATAGAGGTCTCTACCCTGCTGTATGTCAATGTGTTTTGAGTTTATTTAAGTCACCCTGGGCTGAACTACAACTTTCACTAGTAATAGTGAAATAGTTTAGGAATAAATAGCATTTTTGTACCTTGTGTGTGATGTAGTCACATCACATAAACCCTTTGGCTTCAAGGGATCCCTCTATCTCAGCCTTTCAAGTAGTTAGGACTATAGATACTTGTCACTGCCTAGCCTGAAGTAGGACATTTTCACATGGGTCTGTTGCATAGCATCTCATGACAAGCTGAGGAACATTTATGTAGGAAGAGATTATATGAGAGACCCATCCAGAGACGTCTCAGAAGAAACCAATCCTGACAAGCTTACTAACGTCCAAACCCCTAAGAAAACACATTCCTGTTGCATAAGCCCAGCCTACAGTGCTGTCAGGACACCCAAGCTGAGAGGAGACACACACAGGAAAAGTCTGGACTCTCTTTAACTCTGCCCTGGTCAGCCTGGCTGCTTTAGCGCAGCTCACAGGAAGACATAGCCTCTGCCTTGAGTCTTGTATACTATCTGATGCCCTTTAGTCGGACGGTTCCCGTGTCAGCGCAGTTGGTCTGCTTACCCATCTTGACCCACTCTGCTCTCCTCAAATCTCAATCTCCACACCCCCAACCGGTGCTCCTCTTATTTCCTGCGGCAGGCTCACCCTGCTCTACTCCACTGTAAGCCATGACCCACTCAGACATAACCTGTATCCTTCTGTCCTACTGAAAACTTTTAGTTATAAACCCAGGAGCTGCCGAGTGCCATAGAACAAGCTGCTGGTGCCTACGATCCCCGAGAAGCTACCTATGCTTCAGTAGTTGGCACTTCATCAGTATACACAACAATTGACTGGTAACACTAAGTGTGTAGTACAGAGAGGAGAAGAGGGGAAGGGGGAGAGAGAGAGAGAGAGAGAGAGAGAGAGAGAGAGAGAGAGAGAGAGAGAGAGAGAGAGAACGAACGAACATAATATAGCAAGCGTGTTGGCATATGCCTTTAATCTCAGTTCTCAGAAACAGAGGCAGGCAGATCTCTGTGAGTTTGAGGCCAGCCTGGTCTACAGAGCCAGGTTCAAGCCAACCACAGTTACCTAGAGAGACTCTATCTCAAAAACAAACAAAGAAAGAGCACATCAAAGTTGGTAAGAAACAGTGGAGTGTGGATGGGGGAGGGGCTGGAGGTGAACTTGATCAAAACATATTTATGTACATATATGAAAATCTCAAATGATGAGAAAGACAATGAATACATGTTGATGAGTCCATGTTCACCCACACACCATCCCAGCAGCCTGGGGACGAACTCAAACTCAGAGAACATATGTGTTGGCTTCATGCCAATCCTGAGATTGAGGGAATACCCCTCCCCTCCTGTGTGCCTGGGTTAGATGAGAGGCTGTGGGCATGAGCAGCAGCTGCTAGCACCCTTAGCTCAGCCCCACCCTGAGGCTCCTCCAGCCTCTCCAAGCTGGCCTCAGCTGTCTGCCTGCAGGGACCTTGGAACACAGTGGCCATGGCTTCCCTTTCTCCAGGCCCTCCTGTCTAATCGGCTGCTGCTCCTTAGACTCCCGCAGTGGTTCAGGGCCCCATCTTCAAACAGCTGCTCTCTCTGGTTCTCTCTCAGTCCCAAACCCTCAGACACTCGACCCCTCCCGGCTCCCAACCTTCCAAGCTTAAGACCTCTCTTGACATCCAGACTCATCAGCACAACTGTCTTTCTGATGTCCTCTGCTCCTAATCTCAGCTGAGGGCCACTGCTTTCCCACTCCCTCTGGGACATACCGTGTCCAGCTTACCAACAAGCAGGCTGGACTCTGCTCCCTTCTACCCCAGCTCCTCCTAAGTCACTCTATGGCTTTCTACCAGATCTACCAGGCCCTACTCAACTGTGGGTCATTCACCTTCACACCTGAGGCCCAAGGTCACCTAGGGAATCTGGAGCATGTTGTTTGTAAATGGAGGGAAGGAGACATATTCCACTGAGGGCTTTCCTGTGACTTTTCCTCTAACTTCTTGGACATTCCACCACCTCTGATCCCACCTCCTGCTACCATCACTCCATCGTCTCAATACCCTCCTGGCTAAGCTGGGGCAATGCAGGAAGCCCACTATCAGGGCTTTCAGTGTCACAGCCTTGTACCAGAGAGGGCTGTCCTGATCCCTTTTCCAACCCTACTCTTTCACCTTCTTCCCCTTTCCAGGTCATTCTGTTTAAAAAAAAATTATTTTTTATTTGATGTGAATTGATGTTTTGCCGGCATGTACAACTGTGTAATGGTGTCAGATCTTGGAATTACAGACAGTTGTTAGCTGCCATGTGGATGCTGGGAATTGAACTCAGGACCTCTGGAAGAACAGTCAGTGCTCTTAACCGCTGAGCCACCTCTCCAGTCCTCCAGGCCATTCTTTTTCTCTACATATTTGAAACCAGCTCCCAGGTGGACTGAGATTTGTCTCCTGCTATGAAACTGAACCCATGAAAACAGACTACACCTCTCTATCACTTTTATGTGTTCAATAAGCTAAGTAAATATTACCCAGCACTGCTGGAATGAATGAGTTTTTTTCTTTTCATTTTGTTTTGTTTTTATTGGGGGAAAAGACACATGTGGTGTGTGATGATCAGAGGACAGTTATGCCTCTGCCTGCCAGACCACTGTTTCCTACTCATTGTTTTCCTTAGGTCAGTGCTTGCAACCCACTTCCTTACCCTTCCCTTTGTCCTACGGGAAATTTTCCATGGTGTCTTTCATTGAAAAGGACATCATGCAGAGGACATCAGCCAAATATTCTACAGGCTTTTTCTCCACATAATGTCCTGTCTGCCCTCATCTAACTGACCCAGGGCTGTCTCACCTGCCACCAGGTGAGTCCGGCTCCGGGAGCACAGAATGGCGTTGAACTTGGACTCGTCTGTTCCTAGGCGGTTTTCCCCAGCTGCATACAGCTCCTGGATGGAGAAAAGATTCATGTGTAGGGCAGGCATCATCTAGGTCCCAGGCTCAGATCACCTAGGTAGCAGTTAGCTCTGTAAAGCCCAGAGGGGAAGCACAGTGGGAGTATGGGTTTGCTGAACCCTCCAGGGTCCTGCAGACCCAGACCCCAGCAACCCATATCCTCTCTCTTCTGTCCCTGTGCAGCAGGTTTCAGACATGCATGTAGGCAAAAGATACATCAACATAAAAGTAAATCTTTTCTTTTTTAAAAATATTATTTATTTCTATTTTATGTTCATTGGTGTTTTGCTTTTGTGTGGATATAAGGTTCCCTGGAACTGGAGCTACAGACAGTTGTGAGCTGCCATGTGGGTGCTAGGAAATGAACCCAGGTCCTCTGGAAGAGCAGTCTGTGCTCCTAACCACCGAGCCATCTCTCTAGACCCAAAAGTAAATCTTTTTAAAACATCCAGATATGGGGCTTCCTCTGGTCCTTTCACTATGTGTCATTACATATAACGTGTCTGCTGAATTGGGCATCATTGCTGTTTAAAACCTATGAAGGTCTAAGCCCCAAATATTAGCCAATTTATAATCCTGCCCAAACTCTAAGATGCCTTCCAGACCTCAGACAGTCATGAAAATCAAGGGCACCGATGCCCCAGGACACACTCAGGTTGAGATCCCTCAGATCAAGGTGAGTCTGAGCAGGTCAAGAAGGGAGAGGGCGAAAGCCAACCTTTCCCAGAAGGCTGTGGGAGGTCCGGCCACCCCACTAAGAAGGCAGGACAGCAGGAACTGCCGGGCAAGCAATGCAAACTTATTCAGATAGGAAATCAGATGTGTCTCTTCTGTCTTCAACTCATAAAAGGGCAATGACAGACGTTTAAGGATGCAGGGCTAAGGCGACAGTTCATTTCTAGGGCCACACACTTAGAAGCTAGGTAGACTGGTACCTTCGCACACCTAACAGTATTGGGGAAATACCCAGGCCCATGAAGCCCCACATGCCTGTGATCTCCAACTACGGCAGCACTTACTACCCTGCCCTCCCTCTCACAGGTGGGAAACTCAGAGGGCTGGGGCCCTGATCAAGTATCCCAGCACCTCAGAAACCCGCAGCACTCAGAGCCCACAAGTGTCCATCACTCTTTCCATCTGTGGGCACCTTAGCAGGAAGTATGACTCAGCTTTGGTTTAGCAAGCCCACAGTGGCACCTTGCCAGCCATGACACTCACCTGGACATCTCTCTGGACAAGGGACATGTTCACATTTGTGCTCTCATCACGGTTTCCCTGAAAGGAAGGAGGCTTTAGAGTCAAGGCCACACCCCTCTCTCCTCACCCATTTGCCCCCTTCCGCCTTCCAGTTCTACCTCTAATATCCTATTGTAAGGACGGTACCTGAGAGAGAGAGATGAGAAGCCGTTGAAAGTGTCCTGATGTGTCACTTCGAATGGCCTCCTCCAGAGTCTTTTGGAATTCTGAAAGACACACACCAGGGTCTATCCTACAGGCCTGCTACCTCTAAAGACATAGTTAACTCAGGGCACTGGCATGACAAGGGTCCATGGGTCTCAGGCTGGAGGTGATAGGTAGCCCATCTAATCTTCCAGGCTCATGTAAGTTTATGACTCCAGGCAGACCTGACCTCTGGTCAAGCCTGGCCCAAACTCCACTCAAGATCCCCACCCTCTTCCCAAGCACAGGGAACCACCTGCCCTGTATGTAAACAGCATGCAGGGCTGGGCTTTGAATCAAAGCCCAGAGAGCTGGGCGTGAGAGGAAATAGGGGATAAGCTGGCCAAGGACGAGGAGGCCCTTGAAGAAGGTGTGGCCAGTGCCCAGGAAGCAAAACCTTCTGTAAAGAGCGAGGAGCTTCCAACCTGTTTTGTAGGCTCTGCTTAGTTCCCGGATGTGTTCATTACTTCGGGAAGCAAGGATTTCAATCAGGCAGGCTTCATCAGTACCAGCCCCCTATGGTAACATAACAGATCTCTTTCTCAGACTGGGCCCTCATTGGCATCCAGGAAGAACATTAGCAATAGAGGCACCCAACAGAGACACACCCCACACACACTCATACCTGAGAAGCCAGCTCCCCTCCCAGCCCTAGACAATGAGATAAGGACAAAGGTAATGAGTAGGCAATGCACGTGGGGTCATTCCCATGCACCAGGAAACCGAATGAGAGCAGGGCAGTGTGTAGAGACCATCCCCTGCCACACCCTGCTGAGTCAGGCTGAGGTCTGTTTCTTCCAAGTTCAGGTTCTGGGTGAGATAACAGATGTGGAAAAGTCCAAAAGTAAGATCATAACGGATGTGAAAAAGCTAGTTTTGAGTGAACTGTCTGAAGACATCTAGGAAAATAAACTAGAAGGGACAAAAAAAATGGCTGTACCTGGGACAGCAGGAAGGTAGGAAACAGGGTAGGAAGCCTGGCTTAGTATCAGTCTGAATCTTGGCTCTGCAATTTACTGTGCCACCTCAGACAAGGTGCTTCGGGTTTTTGTTGTTGTTGTTGTGTGCTAAGTTTCTTGTCTATAAAGGGAATATATGTGTGCCCACCTCCCAATGAGTCCTTAATGGGACTAACTGGGATAATTTGTGAAGAACATCTAGCTGACATGGTATTCTTATGATTAGCACTGGCAGCATGCTACCGACTTACAAAGGACATGCATGTTAGCACCCTACCCAAAGCTCCCTGCACTCATGGGTGCTCAGGTGCACAACAGCTATTATGTACAGCTAGCTCCCTTGTCTGTGATGTTCTAGCTTTCTATCAGTTTCTCATAAAGCTGCTAGACGTGGGTTCTGACCACTCCCAGACCCGACCACTGCCATCCTGTCCACCCTTAGCACCCTCTAGACTAGAACAGGTGTTGGGTTTCAGGCGGTCTTCTCTCCCTTCCAGACCACACACAGAGCTCTCAGTCTCTGAATGAGTAGCTCCAGCTCCATCAGGGTCCCTCTACTCACAGGACACACGCACTGCCATGTAGCTGTAGAGACCACAGGGAACCTGCCCCATGGTCAAAATCTACTAGACCTAGGAAGACAGAGAGCCCAAGCTGAGCTGCAGGAAAAGACCCCATGTGCAATTTGGCTTCCTCTAGGGCTGAATGTCTAGGAGATACAGATGTGGGGTCAGATATCTCTGGATACAGCAAAGGACAGACACGTCTCCATCTTTCTGTGTCCTAGTACCAGCCCCCACCCCCACCCCCAAGTGAGTCTCTTCCTCTGCTGCCCTGGTTCCCCAGACATGTTGCTGCTATTTGCTAGTTCTAATGAGTAAGAATGACCACCAATAGCAGCTGTGTCATTTCTTGAGATGAAGACACAAATATTCCCTGTGAGAAATGGCATGTTACCTGCCTCTTTGAAAAAACTACCTCCTCCTAAAGCTCATGGGTGTAGCCAGGAATGCCGGGAAGGCAAGCTAGGCAGCAACAGTTAAGTGGGTAACACATTCCCAGTTCTCTTCTGCCTCGGCTGTGGCTACGCACACATGTGAAGGCGGGCACCCACAAGCACAAGGACATACCTTGATGGCTTCCTTTATTTCATAGACATCAAACAGGACCGGGGTCTTCATCAGGGCCAGGATAGTCTTCTCAAAGTTTCCTGACAGTTCTGATTTTAGATCTTTGATCAAATCCTAATTGGACAGTCAAACAAACACAATCCACAGGTAAAGAGCACTATAGATGATGAGTGATAGTATCAGGGCCAGCCATGGGAGGGGCCTGACCTGGAGCACTAACATAGATTTATGTGCTACACCTAAAACTCAAAACCCCAGAAGCTTAAAACACAACCCCCATAAGACTTTTCCACCAAAGCGCTTACATCAGTTAAACCTACCAGGATCCCCTGCAAGCAGAGGAGGGGAAAGAGAGGCTGGGTAGGGGAGAAATGATCTAATTATCTACAGACTTGTCTTTGCAGAGTCAAAGCTACCTAATGAAGCAACCCTAACTAAGCTTGCTGTTCATCCTGGAGATCTAGTCCTGCGAGGCCCAAGTTCCTGGAAAAGCATTGAGCTTGTAGCAATGCTAGTTGTAAACCCTGGAGCTGGGCTTGGGAGAACCAGGCCTCAGGGGTCTTCCTGCAACCCTAACCCCCTCCACACCTTGCCATAGGCTGTCTTGAAGGACAGGAGGATCTGCTGCCGCTGCTTGTTAGAGCGACTGCCTAGGCAGTCGATAATGGCTTGTTCATCCGTTCCTAGGAAAGAGGAAGAGTAAGCACACTACGGGTTATGAGGACACCCTGTGGCTCTGTGGCCATGGACTCTCCCAGCGTAGAGCCTCCCACCCATTCTCCTGAGCATCTAAGACAGCTCTTCTTCCACCTCCCTGGCCAAGCATGCCTACTGCCTACCCCTCCCACACAGTAAACTGCCCTGGAACTAGGGGTACAGGTAAGGATTGGAGTGTGCTCTCCCCCCACTCTCTCTTTCTACTCCTAGACAGGGTTTCTCTGTATAGCCCTGGCTATCCTGGAATTCACTCTGTAGCCCAGGTTGGCCCTAAACTCACAAGGATCCACCTGCTTCTGCCTTGGTCTGGTCTCTTACCAAAGCCCTTCATGGCCTTCCGAAGGACCTCAGCATCTCGCAAGGGGTCAAATCCAGAAGCATCTGTGATGGTACCTCGGTTTCCGAACTAGTCAGACAAGCAGCCACAAGTAAGATGACCCACCCATGACCTACCCAAAGGTGCAAGGCTCTTCCACCTCCTCCTATGCACAAAACACCCCTTCTTGAAGAGCTGAGGCCCGAAAGGAAACTTGAAGTCAAAAGCACTAGACATAAATAGCCTCAAGGGTCACAGTTGATGATGCTGTTTAGGAAGTGGACAGGAGGGGGTCACTAGAGGTGGAACAGGTCATGGAAGGGGAAACTGGGCCCAGGCCCCTTCTGTTCTTTGCTTCCTGTCTGTTATAAGGTAGACAGCTTTCGTTCACCAAGTGCTCCCTGCCATAATGTTCTGCTCCACCACAGGCCCACAGTGACAAGGTCAAGCAGCCAAAAATCAACCTTCATACTTTTTTAAAATAAAAAATATTATTCATTTATTATGTATACAATATACAGAAGAGGGTACCAGATATCATCACAGATGGTTGTGAGCCACCATGTGGTTGCTGGGAATTGAACTCAGGACCTCTGGAAGAACAATCAGTTCTCAACCTCTGAGCCATCTCTCCAGCCCAACCTTCATCATTTTAAGGTGTGTTTCCTTCAGCTATTTACAGACAGGCTTCTCTTTGCATACTGAGTGACCTTGCTAATGGCTAGGATGTGCTGGTTATCAAGCAGTAAGAGAAGACATAGGGATGGAGAGTGGGCACCAGTGAGGGGTGGAGAGTGGGCACCAGTGAGGGG
>PVIH01020458.1:0-32355 GCA_004025045.1 Sigmodon hispidus | reverse complement strand
GCACACAGCTAAAAAATAAAAACCATAAAGTGAAATATTGTTGTCCAGGCATAAACACTGGCCCAGAATAATTCCTATACTGCACAGATAATTTGCTCAAACCTCTTTAAAACAAGAAAATGAAAACAAATGTCCTCTGATCTGGATCCTTCAACATTATCAATAGCACTTATTCTATGGTGATATGATCTACAAAGACAAATTTTCACCTGTGCCAAATGAAATGCATAGTTCTGAGCTCAGCAGAACATTAAAATGAAAGCCTATAATATAGTTAGATTATGATTAACCTGACACACACATATATCTGAACTAAGATGTAAATATGTAAATCTACACTTACCTTTAGTTTTCCTCAGTTCCTCCACAAGGCACTGTGCTTCCTCTTGTACACGATCCTCAATATTCCTTTTGCCCATGCCCAAATTCCGAAGAGTCATGAGTGAGAAACGCCTTATCTCTTTCCATATATTCCCATTGCTAAAAACAATGCCTAAAGAAATGGGAAAAAACTAGGAATAAATTCTATAAACAGATGAGAAATAAGAATGGTGGAAACCATGGAGAGGTCCAACCTGTGCCTTTAGGGAGAAGTCCAGCCCCTCTTTCAGTCTTCAACTCCACTCTAAATACTGCACAGCACTCATATGAGCTTGTACACTTACTTACCAAGGCCTTTGTTAACTCTCTCAGCCATTGGGAAGCTTCCTCTTCCAGCAAACTCCTCCCCATGATCAATCAGAGCTTCCTTCACTGCTTCATACCCATGCAACACCACAGTGGGCCTCATGCCCAAGTACAGGGTGAACACAGGGCCATAGACTTTAGAGAACTGGAAACAGGAAAGGAAAAGGTAAATGCTAGCAAAATAGTCACATTAATCTCCACTTTATTTACATTGATATTATGACTCAATGTATTTAATATTTTACTATTTTTTATTCAGGCAAAAACTAGACTTCAAATGATTCTGAAGCCTGTTAGTATCACATGGTGATTACCAGTTATTGATAACATATAGTGAACCATATAATGGGTCATGGTGCAGGTAGTTGTTACTGAGAGATTACAATGAATTTTCAAATCTAAGCATTCAGCAGAACATTGACCACGAAAACTTCATATAGACCACCCACATCCCTCCTGGAAATGACATAAATATCCTGTCACCTGGAACTTCACTCATTACTGATTCCCTGACTAAGGTCATCTGTAAAAGTCAGAAGGTTTACAATACTTTGCAAGAGTTTTACTTTATGATTATTTATAACAACATTGCTTCTGATACTAAAGTTTTATTTAAAGCAGCTTTCAATCTATCTTCTTTATGAAGGCATTGGAGGAGCACAAACAATACTTACATTAGTTAAGGATTGGCTGAAGTTCTTCACACTTATTTGGAGGAAATTTCCAATAATTGGAAGAGGAGTGGGTCCAGGAGGGAGCTTTGCTCTCTCAGAGCTCTGTCTCCAGAGGGAGAGAAGAAGCAGACAGGAGACTGTGAGCACCAAAATCACAAGTGGATCCATGGAGACTCTTCTCACGGACACAGCTGTGATTAGCCAGTGTGGAGCTTTTATAACACTACCTGCTGAATCAATATGTTCTGTTTTGAATCATCATTGACTGATAATTCAGATAACCTTTAATCTCTCACTCTCTCTCAAGTAGACTTTGTCCTTTTGATAGAGAGAAAATAAGATGTTCTATACTCTTGTCATACTTACAGGGTACCTATTTGAATGTACTCATTGGTGTCCAAGTAGTGCTAATAAGCACAAATAGGAGTGTAATGTGCAACCATCCCTGAGAATCAATAGATTAATTTTGAGATGGCAAACATCTCCTAATCCTTTACATTCTCAGAGAAGTGACAAGGTAGAAATTTATAACTTATGAATAGTTTGTATATTCTGTGAAATATATTTATTTTTAACAAAAAATTACTATGAAGCTTAGGTTGACCTCAAACTGAAAATTTTTCTGCTATATTGTACCAATGACTAGAAATATTGTTTGTGCCACCACAGTCATGCATATTTAAAATAATTATCTGCTATATTAAACATTTGGATGTATTTTTTATCAACAATGTAAACCTTATAACTTATTTCACTTTTGCCCATTTATAAAACTAAGATAACAAAACATACTTATCAGTCACACATCTTGAATTATAAAATATATATTTTTGCTAAAAAAGATTGTATTTTAGTATTATGTAGTTCAACCATGACAGACTTCCCCCCCCGAAGGTGATAAACAGAAAGAACAGTAAGTGTCCCACTGCTCATAGTGGGAAGAATTTAGAAATCAATTTGACTTTCTAGTGACCATACAATGTCCCTGGCTTTACCATAGATTCTTAAAGGAAGGTATTAGAATTCTCCTCATGCCACTAGTGCAGATGTAAAACTGGATAAGCACAATTGTCTATAGAGAAAGAAGCAATGATTAATATAACTTAACCTCCCCAAACAGCACCACCCAGAGGCACCAAATATTCAAATGCATGTGCCTGAGGGGACATTTCTAACTTAACCCACTCTTGTATTTTGCCTCATTCCCTCGAAAAAAGCATTCAGTTTAAGTATATCGTCACAATTTCATGACTATCATAATCACTGACATACATATGATCTAACTGATCACAATCACCAGCATTCACAGCAAACATGAATCTAGTTAATAATTATGTCAACTTTATTTTAACAAGAAGTCAGAAAAGTTTGTTCAAATTTTTTAATCTTCATTAAAGCTACAGTAATAAAAAAAAACCAGCATGGTACTGGCATAAAAACAGACTTGTGGATCAATGGAATTGAATTGAAGACCCCAACATTCACCCACACACTTATGAACAAACACCTGATTCTTGACAAAGAGGCCAAAAATATTCAATGGAAGAAAGATAGTATCTTAACAAATTGTGTTGGAATAACTGGATGGTGATATGTAGAAAAATGGTAATAGATCTAAACCTATCAACTTGCACAAAACTGAAATCCAAGGGGATCAAAGACCTCAACATAAACCCAGCTACACTGAACTTGATGGAAAGAAAGTGGGAAATATCCTCCAATGCACTGGCATAAGTGACCACTTCCTAAATATAACACCAGTAGCACAGACACTAAGAACAATAATGAATAAATAGGACCTCCTGAAACTGAGAAGCTTCTGTAAGGCCAATGACACAGTGAATAAGACAAAATGACAGCCTAGAGAATGAGAAAAGAAGATTTTTACCAAACCTACAAGTGACAGAGGATTTATCTCTAAAATATATAGGAAACTCAAGAAACTAGAGCCCAGAACCTTGAAGAACACTATCAAAAAATGGGGTTCAGAACTAAAAAGGGAATTCTCAGCAGAATTACAAATGGTTGAAAGGCACATAAAAAGTGCTCAACACCTTTATCAGAAAAATTCAAATCAAAACAACTTTGAGATACCACTTTACACCTGTCAGAATGGTTAAGATTAAAAACACAAATGATACCTTATGCGGGAGAGGATGCAGAACATGAGGAACACTCCTCCACTCTTGGTGGGAGTATAAACTTATTCAGATACTGTGGAATGCAGCTTGACGGTTTCTCAGAAAACTGGGAATCAATCTCCCCAAGGATCCAGCAATACCACTTTTAGGCATATACCCTAAATATGCACATTCACAACCCAAAAGCATTAGCTCAACTGTATTCATAGCAGCATTATTTGTAATAACAACAACAACCTGGAAACAACCTAGATGCCTCTCAGATCAAGAATGAATTAACAAACTGTGGTACATCTACACAATGGAGTACTACTCACACAGTAAGAAAAAATGATATCTTAAAATTTGTAGGCAAATGGATAGATATGGAGAATATCCTCCTCAGCCAGATTCACAATCCCAGAAAGAGAAGCAGAGGATGTACTCACTCATTCGTGGACTTAAAAAATAAAAGACAGAGATGCTATTGTATACAAGAACTCAAGGCTAGAACATAGCTAAATGACACAGTGCCTCACTTCTGCATTGATAATCTATGGCAGCAGCTTACATGAGGAAAGACTTGTTTTCTTTAAGGGTCTGGCCACAGGGAGTTTAATTATGCTCCAGTAAGTAAATGAGAATCATGAGTGGGCATTTTTGTAAATGGGGTGATCATAAGAGTGGATATGAATCTGAGGATTTGATAACTTAGTTTGATGGGGTGCATGATGTAAAATCACAAAAGAATAAATATCTAAATACAAAATTTTAATAAATTAAACAAAGAAAAACTTCAACCCATGTCTCTTCTTATTTTGTTCTACATTTCTTTGTCTAAGCCAAAATCACTTCTTCTAGGGATTTCAAGGTGAGCCTTGGAGATTCAGTGCTTTGGTCACACAGAGAATACTAGCAGTAAATCCAGGGTTTGAGACCTCATCACACCCCTTTCCCTCTACAAAACATCCAGTTTTATTGCATCCACCAACCTTCACTGTGTACTATGTTGCAATATCGACCTTACTAAGTGACACACAAAACAAACATGAGTATTTTTTATGAAAATAGAAATTAGAAAAGTGCTAAAATATTTAATTTAATAAAATAATTTTTAACTTTTGACATGGAGATCATAAAAGTTTGATTTTACTGATCTTTAGAATCTAGTTAATAATTAGATTGTCATTGTGTAACATGGAAGTCATAAAAGATTGATTTTAATAATCTTTCATTTTAATTACTAATTACATCTTCATTTTCTTATATGGAAGTCAATTAAGTTTTACCTAATTGACCTTTACAATCTAGTTAGTAATTAATCATCTTTAATGTGGAAGTCAAAGAAGTTTGATTTTAACGATCTATATTCAGAGGTTCCAGATCCATTTTATGAAGGTATATCAACTGTTATTTCAGAGTCTGCAAGCTTCCAAAAGCACAGACACCCTGGTCCATGGGTGTCCCCATTACGATCCCAATTCCTCCACTCATGAAACCTCTTCTTGTAGCTCAACCCCGTGTTTAGCCATGAATCTCATCTGCCTCCATCAGCTGCTGGATGAAGGTTCTATTCTATAATGGCAATTAGTGTGGTCATTCATATGAAAATAGGCAAAGGCCAGGTTAGACATCCTCTCAGCTAAAGCTTTGACACATGTTTGGGTGTTAACTAGTATCAAGTTTCTCCCTAATTCCACAATGGCTCCCTCTCTCAGGATATCCACTTCATTTATCTCCCTTTCTGTTGCTCTCCCCCATAACATCCAATTTCTCCTTTTCATGTTCTTTCCTGACCTCCCCTTGCCCCAACTTCTATGATCACATTTTTCACAGATTTTTCTCTATTTCCCTTTCCCAGGGGGATCTATGGATGTTTCTCCTAACTCTCTTCCATTATCTATCTGCTGAAGATAATGGCAGAGATTGCATCCTGGTTATTCTTTGCTTTATGTCTAAAATCCAATTATGAGTAAGTACATAACATGTTTGTCTTTCTGTGTCTGTTATACCTCACTAAGGATGATGCTCTTTAGATCCAGTCATTTGCTGCAAATTTTAGGATGCAGTTTTTCATTTACTATTTCTGCTGAGTAGTACTCTATTGTGTGAATAAACCACAATTTTTAAATCCATACTGCAGTTGAGGGGCATGTAGGTTGTTTCCAGGATCTGACTATTACAAATCATGCTACTATAAACATAGTTGTCCTAATACTCTAGGGGTAAGAATGTGCATCCCTGGGATATATGGTCAATGGTGGTTTTGCTGGATCATTGGGTAGATTGATTCCCAGTTTTCTGAGGGACTACCATAATGTTTTCCAAATGGCTATACAAGTTTACATTACCAGCAACAATGGAGGAGTATTCCCCTTCCTCTACATACCCTGTAGCATAGGTTGCCCTCTGTGTTTTTGTTCACAGCCATTATGACAGATGTAAGAATGTATCTCAAAGTTGTTTGGATTTGCACTTCTCTGATGAATAATGATATTAAGCAGTACTTTCAGTGCCTTTCATCCATTTGAAGTTCTTAAGTTAAAAATGATGTCTTTTTTCCATTTTATATTTTTGGTCACCCTGTCGAAAATCAGATGTTGATAGGTATGTGAATTAATGTCAGGGTCTTCAATTTGATATCATTGATAAATAAGCCTATTTATATACCAGTACCAAACTGGATATTTTGTTGTTGTTGTTGTTTGTTTCCATTGAATAGTCAGGTGTTATTCTGATGGGTCTGCCTTTATAAGTGATTTGGCCTATTTCCTTTGCAGCTCTTAGTATTTTATTCTTTGTTCTGTAGATTTAGTAGCTTGATTATTATATGGTGAGCAGACTTTTTTGTGGTTCTAGTCTATGTGCTGTTCTGTAGGCTTCTTTTATCTTTATGGGAATTTCCTTTTTTAGGTTAGGGAAGTTTTCTTCATGATTGTGTTGAATATATTTTCTGTAACTTTGAGATGGTATTCTTCTCTTCAAATCCAGTTATTCTCATATTTGGCCATTTAATGGTGTTTCAAATTTCCTGGAAATTTTGTGTTATGATTTATTTGGTATTAGTGTTTTCTGTAACTGATATATCTATTACCATTATTGAGTCTTCCACCCCAGAGATTCTCTCTTTAATCTCTTGTATTCTATTGGTTATACCTGAATCTGTGGCCTTTTTTTCAAGTTTTCTATTTCTAGCTTTGTCTTGTTTGTTTTTTTTTTGCCATCTTTATTGCTTCTCTTTCAATATCTAATTGCTCATAAATTTCTTTTAGCTGTTTGTTTTCTTTTTCTTGGTTTTCTTTATTTTCCTTCAGAGATTTGTTCATCTCTTCTAATATTCTGCTTGTATTTTCTTCTATTTCTTAAGGGAATTTTTTATATCCACTTTTAAGGCTTCAATTAGTTTCATAAAGTTGTTTTTAAGTTCGTTTTCTTCTGTTTTCTCTTCATTGTTATGTTCAAGCCTTGAAGCTATAGAACTTCTTGCTTCTTCTGTTGGTGTCTTGTTGATCTTTGTATTGTTGTAGGTATTCTTGCACTGTTGTATGCCCATCGTTTCCTCAATTCACCCTTGGTTAGTTCTTGGTCATCTCTTAGTGGATTGGTGGTCTGAGGGCTCTTTATCAGCTATGTGTTCAGAGAGTTGGCTGCTCTCCTGAGGTCACAGTGCTATGATGCCAGTTGTCACCACTTGACCTCTCACCTGTCACCAGTGTGCCCAGGGACTCAACAGCTCCCCTGCTGCTATTATGCAAGCTATGATCTGGACAGACTGTGTCCCCCCCCCAAATATGCATACCTGTCTCAGAACCTCTGTTCAGGGAGCAGAAGTCAGAGTTTGATCTCTGACCTCGCAGCTGTGCACCCATGGACTTGACTTGTACTAGAATTCTTAAGAATCTACAGCTTAATTGGTCCCAGTTCGCTGCCTCCACAATATAAGAAACAACCTTAAATATTGAACCTGGATGGTCTTTATGCTAGTTCCAGTAAGAGCTAAAATAATTAGGACAAGTCTTGGCTTGTAGAACTATGGGTCTTCCAAATTTACTCTTCATTTAAAGCCACTCTTTATTTTATTTTATTTTTTCCATACCCCCACTACTCTCCTTCTGTCCCCTCCTCCCAGTTCCTCCCAGCCTTCCCTCAAACCTCCCCATTCACTCCCAAAGAGAGCAAGGAATCCCAAGATTAGTCATTTCAGTTGGCATACACAGTTGAGGTAGGACTGAGGTCCACTGCCAGTATCAAGTTAAAGCCACTCTTGCCTGTTTACATTATAAAGTAAAATTTAAAGTTCTGATGGTCTTCTAGAATGTTACTAGAATGCTAAAAATTATATAGGCCCATTTAGAGAGTTCATATAATGACCCATGAAATCTTTAGATCATGTACTCAGTTTCAGGGTTAATTCATGTGCCATTGTCATCTAACAGTTTACTTCTAGTTATAAATTTAGAAGAAAACTTTACAAAGGATATCCTACAGAACTCATATATTTTAAGGTTGGTGGCCATATGTTAACTAACCTGATAGTGGTTATGCCTACTTCTTTCTTTTTTAAAATGACATTTAGGTCTCTTCATTGAAGGAACTCTGTTCTTTTTCAAATTAATAAAATCTCTGGGAATAGATGGCCCATGACACCTTATGAATATCCTGCTTAATGAGTCATCTGATCAGTTTCTCATTTCAATATCTACTCCCAAGTAAACTGATAACCCTGACTTGAATTTTTACAAAATCAGGAAATTTCTATGTTTGTCATCCCTTCAGTTTTTTCAAGTAGTCCTATGTAATAAATATTTTATCTATATTGTAAAATTAGGGAAAATAGACTATCAAGAAAAACACTGAATAATATTTTATTTGTTTTGGGCTATGTTTTTCTAGCAGGCATTGTTAATTTTATCAGACATGTATATGCAACAATCCTATGAGTAGGTACATCTAGTGTTATGCATAAAAGCTTAAAATTGAAGCCATGTTCCACATAGGTATGATGCTATGGCAGCAGCAATAAAGTAGATCAGGAGATGGTGATAGTCACCAGTGCCATGCTTGTTGATAAATAAATATCTCATTACTTAATACTTTGGCGGACAATATCAAGATTCCTGCCACTGGATCCCAACTAATTCCTGTTTGCTACATGATCTATCTGTATAGATATGCCTCTGCTCTTGTTTGGACATGATTTCTTCAGAAGCTGTGACTATGCCATGTCAATTGTTTCTCTTACCTTTGTAACACTTATATAAATTGACTTATCTATGCCTCTTGTTTCCAGGGTAGAACTGTCATAGCATCCTTGTTCTCTGTGCTACATGGTGAAAAAGAATTTCCCAAGCCAGAGAGGTATGATTCCAGTCACACTTTGGATGAGAATGGCAAATTTAAGAAATATGACTACTATTTTCCTTTCTCAACAGGTATCAAAATTACTTTCTTGTCTTTTGGATCTTACAATCCACCCCCACTTTCTCAATGTTCCCTGTGTCTTAGCTGCAGAATTTGTGTTGTAGATGTATCCCCTGGAGTTAAGCACCCAGTGATAAATTTTTCTCTGTGTTTTGATTAGTTGTGATTTCTTATAATGCTCTCTTTTTATGGCAAAGGGTGTTCTTTTATAAATATGAGAGCTCTACTCGTCTGTAGATGTAAAGATAAGTATAGGAAATCTGGGAAGGTTTTTAGTACCCAGGAAATTTTCTTCCTATAGAAGGGACTTTAAGACCAATTAGACAGCCATTGATTACTAACAAGATTTGTGTACAACTAGTGCACCCTTAGGAATATTTTGTATTAGGGCTATGAATATGGATTATAGGTGTCACAAATGGGTTGGATATATTGATGGCCTTTCTTCTGAAATTTTGTCTTCTTGAAGTGATAGAAACAGCTAAAATACCAATAGTTAGGCTAACACAAGAGGAAAAAAATCTCATTTTTTTCTCCTTGAACAAAGAACAACAGCAATTAAGAATGTAAGAAGAGTGGGAGAAATTTTCATCCACATTGATGAGCCTCCAGGTAACACCAATGGACCCAGAAGATTGTATTTTTATTTACATATGTAGATTTTACATATGCATTTAATAAAATATATTCATACATAACTGTTATATTTGTATATATTAATATCAAAGCAAAGAACTCCATGAATTTGAGAGGAAGCAAAGGGCATATGAAAAAGTTTACAGAAAGAAGAAAAAAGAGATGAGATATGGTAATTATATTTGAATCTCAAATATTTATTTCTAAGGTAGCAAGATTACCTAGAGGTATCCCTTGAACATTACTTGTTTTCTCTTCGAATGATACATTATGTTTGAACTGATCACCTTTCATGACATCTGTACACATTTTCTGAGATGAAACAGTGCTGAGCCATATTATGGGTACGTTAGAGTTTTGATCCATCCTTTACATTGCTAGACCATAATGTGGTCAGATTGTGTGTCTAGATCTACCACTGAGCTACTATTTGAGTCTTTCTAGGAAATAAATCACCTTTCCCTCTATGAAAAAGGCATCTAGCTTCATGATAGCCCATTCCTTTGTGCCAGTTTTCTGTATGTTATTCTTCTTGTTCTTGTGAATAAATATTTTATAAGAAGCCACCTAAGGGTTTGTTTTGGCTTTAAGTTTGAAGAAGTGTAGCCTATTATGGAGGAGGAGCCATGGAAGTAGATGCCTCTGTGGTGGCTAGTAAGAGCTTTTAAGATCCTTTACACCATATTAAAAAAAAAAAAAGTTGTGGAAGATCCTTCACATATCCAGTAGTGGTATTGTTTGATTTTTGAGGAGATTGATTCCCAGTTTTCTGAGGAATTGCCATACTGCATTCCAGAGTGGCTGAACAAGCTTATACTCCAACCACAATGAAGGAGGATTCCCCTTGCTCTGCCTAATCTCCAACATAGGCTATCATCTGTGTTTATAATCTTAGCCATTCTGACAGGTGTAATGTGGTATCTCAAAGGATTTTTTTTCTTTTTAGAAAATAAAGTCCTTTTTTTCTACATAAACAAAAGATCCCTCACATCCTCTCATCTTGGCTAAACACAATCAGACAGCAGGTTGGAATTGGGGGAAACTATAAGCCTTCAAGATCCACATTCAGTGACTGACTTTCCATTGCAAGGCCCTTTATATTAAAGTTTGCACAACATTGTAAAATAGTGTTACCATCTGGGCTTCATGTATTTAAATACAAGAGCCAATGAAGGACATATTTTATTCAGTACACATCAAAGATTATTTTCTCAGCAACTGTTTCTGTGGCCACTGCATATCCAGGTATAGTTGCCCTTGGGAACTCTGTGATGATGTCAGGTGTTTTAATCTCAAGAGTAGTTTCATTTCTACAGTTTAGGACCATTCTCAAGATGGCTGCTGGCTTTAGTACTCTTAAGTATTTGCTGAGACATATGTGAAGATTTTGTTTAAGGCTTCTTCTCTGGGTAAGGATCCTGATTATCTGCTTATTTAAGCTATGTCTTTTTCTATAGGAGAAAGTCTTCCCTCTATGCTGTGACACTTTTTCTTTTGCCATTTTCCCTTTCAGTGAAGTCTCTTCTTGATGTTTAAGCAATAATATTCTGCCTCTTCTACTGTATTGTCTATTTTCATGGAGTACACCAGCTATACATTTGTGCTTCATTAAATCTAAGTGCTCACAGTGGCAACTCACCTCCATGAATAGTTAAATGAGTGTCCCTTTGTTTTCATCCTATAGGTAAGAAGTCTAATATTCATTATTGCTATTTCATCCACTAATGCTTTCTATCCATGTATTTTAATAATATGTTACCTAAAATTAGACCTGTAGAAAAATATGTGTGCATTCATTAATGCAACTGTCTATATATCTATCCATCCACCAATCCATTTGTCTGTCCATTTATTCATTAATCCATGTATTCATCTGCCCATATATTCATTCATCCATCCATCCATCTATCCAGTCTATCAAAAAGTGACACAAATTCTTTTTTATTATAGTTGCAAACACAGTGCTTGTCTCAGCCAAATGCATGGAGTTAATTATAATTTTTTTCCTCTTCAGGAAAATGAATTTGTGTTGGAGAAGGCCTGGCCAGAATGCAGTTATTTTTTATTTCTAATCAGCATTTTACAGAACTGCAACCTGAAATCTCCAGTTGACCCAAAAGAACAATGGATTGTTTTCTGTACCACTGGAGTTTCAGATCTGCTTCACTCCTGTCTGAATTTACTTCCTCCTGAAGCCCCTTCCTCCATGGCTCAGTTGCCCTCTTCTGTCATGCATCTCTCTCTGGCATCCTATATCACATTGCTTCCTTTTCTCAAGGCCCAGGGAATGTCCATCTTCTACTTGGAGCAATTTTTAGTGTCACTGCACAAACACATCTATAATTCCCTATGCTGTGTGGTGATTTATTGACTTCACCATTGCTAATTCTTATCTAATGCTATATTAATATATTATTACTATAAAACTGAGAAATGTGACAGTTAAACAGCACCTAGCCCAGTGTGTTTTAAATAAAAGCATTACAATTCTGGAATGTTTTTAAAGATTCCTTTATTTTTTCATTTTGATATGATCTCATGTAGTCCAGACTGTCTGTAAACTCACTATGCAGCTAAACATAATTTAAAATCTTCTTGACCCACCACCTGAGTTTTGGGATTTTTTTTCTGTTTAAAACTTGAAGTATAAAAGAATATAAATGTTCCCTTCCCCTAATGTCCCCTGAGTCCACTTTAGCCACTCTTCTTGGCTGCCAACTGCCTTTCTCTCTCTTTGGTGATGGTGAGACATATTCCTTGTACTTGTGGAAGTGAAATCCACAGTTTTTTGCCTTGCCGATCATGAAGACGTTGGAAAGACAGGTGGCAAAGCCTTTGCCTTTGGCGTCTTTCACATGGACAAGGTCGAACAAGCCAGGGTGGCTTTCCTGGCTGGTGATGCACTGATGTGCCTTGGGTTGGCACCTTTCATCACCAAACAAAGTTTCCTGGTATCAAACTTGATGGTGTTGGTGATCTTGTGCATTACCATTGAAATCTCCACAGTGTCGTTGACCTTAATGAGCGGGTCAGGGTAGCAGTTTGTACGTGCATCGTGTGTCCCAAGATGTGGATGCCTTTGTAAGCACAAAGACCTTCCTCACCTTGTTTGTACTTGGCCTCCTAAGGCTTGATGCGGTACACACCAAAACATCCCTTCATGTTGTAGACCAGGTGGAAATTCTCACTGCTCTTGTCAATGCTGATGAAATCCATGGTGCCCACTGGGTAGGCTACATCGGTTGTGATCTTGCCATTGAACTTAATGAAGTGCTGCGTGCAGATCTTCAGATCATATTTGAGTTTGTCCCTGAGGAAGATGCCAATGGTCAGTGTGAATAGGCAGGTCAGTTTTTCCAGCATCCAATGGCTCTGGGAAGCCACACAATTTAGATGGTTTTTTTGGACCGAATGCTAAGGTGGAATAGCAAGCAGAAACAGACCCTTCTCCTTTCCAGAGCAGCACAAGTGAAGTTGAGTTCTAGGATTTTATGTACATACCACTGTTCTGCAAGATTTCTGTCCCCAGAAGGGCCAGAGATTTAACCTGCCCCAGGCCACTCTCCTCGCCCCAGGAAAATGACAGATGCTTATAGTAATTCCAGTCTGTTTGGCCTATGTCTTAGGTACATTGCTAGCTAGCTTTTTCTTTTCTTTATGAGAAGATCTTTTTATTCACATTTACTGTGAAAATTTTGAACATACAGTAAAGCTAAAAGAATTATACAGTGCATATCCGTATATCCACAGGCTGTTACACTGTTAGTCACTCATGGTACTTTCCTTTTCAAAGTCACATACCCATCCATCTTTTTATTTATCCATCCACCAATCAGTTTCTCCATTTTAGGGAGAATTCCAAGAGAATGGCAGATGTCTCTGCGTCTTGTCCTGAACACTTCATCATGTATACTATTAAATAGACTCAGTAATCATTTTTCATTGGATTCATAAGACATTGTACAAATCTTAGATGTGTGTTTTTTGAGTTTTCACCAATATTGTGCCCATATAACAAATGCCTTTATCCAAGTAGCGCTCACTACATTTCTCAAGATCTATTAGGCTATTTCTTCTACAGCAACTTAGTTTGTACACAGACAAATTATTTTAAGAGTAGTTTTAGGAGATAAATATTTTTCATTTGTTTGAAGCAGGGATTCACTATATATATATGTATATATATATATGCATGCATGTGTGTGTGTGTGCACTATGGTTTGGTTATGGCTTCCTCTAATCAGGTCACATGCTTGCAGCTGAGCATCACTTAGGTGGTGGAACCTTTAAGAAGAAGAGACATAATTAGGTCACAGAGAAGCTACCCTGCTAAGCTAGCTTTCTCATCTTTTTCCTTTTTTTCTTTCTTTCTTTTCCTTCCTTCCTTTCCTTCTTCCTTCCTTCTTTCCTTTCTTTCTTTCTTTATTTTTTAGAAAATAAAGTGTAGCGGGAAATCATGAACTATACATGTAAATGGATCACGTCAGAAAGCTGGAGACAAAAGGGGCATGGTGGACTGGAAAGGATCTCGGAAGTAGACCTCCAAGGGAGAGAACCAGGCCAGGAAGCCTGCATTCTCTCTCGAGAGTTCCGGACCGGTTGCATGGGTTTTCAGACTAATGATGCTGCTTCCAGGAGTAGGCGGTGCCAGGCCGGTGGCGGGAGAGTTCAGCAGTGTGGCGCATTGAAACTTTATCCCTTAACTTTCTCTTAAAACCTTCTCTGTTTTGTAAGTGATTCTCACAAAAATAAACCTTACTTAAAACATATCTCACGGTGGGTTTTTAACCGCGATAATTGAGCCTGAACGTGGGGCTAATTCCACAAACCCACCTGGTTCCTCACCCGCAGACTGAGCCAGTCTGAACGGCTTTGGTACGAGTCTCCTGTACGCAGCCAGGAACAAATCTGTGTAGTGGATCTCCTGAGAGATGGATTGAGCTGGTTCTGGTGGCACATGCCCGGTAGGATTTGTTGAAACATTCAACAAAGACCCTCCCAGCCGAATTGCCACCTCGTTTCGTGCACCATTGCTACCGCTGCTGATCGCAACTGCGACACCTCCTGACTGTAATTCCTCATTACATCTGAGGAAGGCAAATTTTTTTTCTTCTTCTAAAATGCCCAACCAGATAAATGTTCAGAATTTTACTCACTTTTTCACAATGGTGATAGAGAATTATTTCCAGGATTATGCATTTGGAGGTTAACTCCAACCAGGAGTCCTCTTGCTTTTTTGTGTGATAATATACTTCATACCTACCTATTTTAAGGGATCTCAACATAGAGAGTATGAGGCTAAGATGTCTGACATGGATGAACACATTAAGCCACTCCAGAAACTCATTGTTTCCATAGAAGAGAGGTCTACTTTGATCACAGAGGAATTTAGAGCTCATATTGATGAAAACTTTAGAAAATTGGATGAAAAATTTTTAAAAATGGATGAAAATTTTGTTAGAGAGGAGTACAGAGCTTATATTGATGAAAATTTTAGGAAACTAGATGAAAAATTTAAACAAATGGATGAAAATTTTAGGATAATGGATGGAAACTCTAGGAAATTTGAACAGAAGATAGTAGAACGGGTAGATATAGAGACTGGGAGGATTTTCCACTCTATGAAATTGTTGGAGAGATCATTTATAGAAGACTTTAAAACACTGGAAAAGACCATTACCACTAGGTTGCAAGATCATGAGGCTCGCTTGGAGATTTTAGAAAAGGATTTTGAGGTGACACCTGCTCAAGATAACCCAGAGCCACCTCTTAAATGGTGCTGATGCAGGGAAAGTTCTTTACCTAGAGTGCTTACCATGAGGGGACTACCCCCATCCCTCTAACTCTATTCCCAGTTGTGGCAGAGGCCAAAAAACCACAACCATGTGGAAGGGCTTCTGACAATGTGGAATACAGTTATGAACCTATACACATAAAGGATTTAAAATCAATAAAGGAAGCCATAGTGAACTATGGTATACAATCATCTTTTGTGAGGCAATCCTTGAACTCATGGTCAGCACATAATCGAGTAGTTCCTGATGACTGGAAGAATTTGGCGAACACAGTTTTGAATGATGGCCAAAACTTCCAGTGGAGGAATTGGTTTAGAGAAGAGGCTAAAGCCTTGGAATCTCGAGATCAAACTGGGAATGTTAGGGTTAGGGTTAGGGTTAGGGTTAGGGTTAGGGACCAAATCCTTGGGGAAGGTCAGTTTGCTGATTTATCAGTTCAGGCTACTTATGATGACCATGCTCTGTTGCTGTGTCGTACTGCTGCCTTAAATGCTTGAGAAAAGGTTTTGGACTCAGGACAGAGAATTGAGTCATATACCCAGATTAAACAAGGTCCAATGGAGCCTTATACAGGCTTTTTACAGAGGTTGACTCAGGCTGTAAATAGAGCAGTTTTGAATTCAGAAGTTAGGAAACAATTGATACTCTCTTTGGCCTTCAATAATGCTAATATGACATGTAAAAAATTGATCATACCATTAAAGATCAGGGGTGCACCCATAGATGAATGGATTCAATTTGCACTTAATGCTGAATATCTACACCACGATGAAGAGAATTGGGTAGGTCAAGCCATTGCTAATGCTAAGATGAGAAATCAAGGCATTATTTGCTTCAATTGTGGTAAGCCAGGCCATATAAAGAGAAATTGTAGACAAAGAATACATGGGAACTTTTCCAATCACAGGAATGTCTTAAACAGAAAGCCACTACCGCCTGAACTATATAGGAGATGTAACAAAGGCAGACATTGGACAATGAAGGTAGATCTATAAGAGACAAAGATGGCAAGCTTTTACCATCAGGAAACTTCCCCCGGGAAGCCCCCAAGAATCAGACCTCCAAGCAAAAAAAGGTTCAGTCATATCCAGTCACAGTGGAAAAGCAGTGTCCTCAGGATGAGTAACAAATCCCAAGCTTGAAACAGTAGACCATATAACCATAGACAATAGATTGCCCTTACAAGAGAAGTTGATGGTATCCAGTAAACCAAAAAAATGCATGTTTTGGCAGGCCTCCATAAATGAACAAAGACCAAAGTTGACAATAAGAATAGACAATATTTTTATGCAGGGCTTAGTCATCACGGGGGCTGATGTTTTGATCATGACTCAGCAGGCCTGGCACCCCTGGTGGCCTCTGAAGGAGGTGGATGTTCAATTTTTAAGTATTGGGACATTGTCTCCGATAAAACAGAGTGTGAGATGGCTAGAATGCATAAGACCAGAAGGACAGAGAGGGAGATTGAAGCCATACATGGCCAACAAAGCAGTGAACTTATGGGGTCGTGATCTCCTACAACAATGGAACGCTAAAATTAAGATTCCTCCAGGCCTAAATACTAGCCAAATAATTAATTGTGGCCTTGAAAGTACTACCTCAAGAGGCTACATAAAACAGCTGTTGGTCATTCAGGTTGCACAAAGACGCAGTCTGAAAGCTGTAAGCACCCCTAAGACACTAACAGCCCTGCCTTTGAAGTGGTTGATGGATAAACCTATTTGGGTCCAACAATGGCCTTTGACAGAGGAGATATTGCTAGCCCTAGAACAATTGGCGCAGGAACAGTTACAAGCTCAACATATTGAAGAATTGACCAGCCCATTGAATTCCCCTGTATTTGTGGTCAAGAAGAAATGGGAAATGAAGAATGGTGACTGATTTAAGAGCAATTAATAAGGTGATTCAGCCCATGGGCACCCTACAATCTGGTATACCTTTACCTTCTTTGCTACCTAAAGGATGGCCTATAATAGTTATTGATCTGAAGGACTGTATTTTTACAATACCTCTTCAGGAATAAGACAGGGAGAAGTTTGCTTTCACTATACCTAATTTTAATAATTCATATCCGGTAAAAAGGTACCATTGGAGGGTCCTTCCACAAGGGATGTTGAATAGCCCTACCCTATGCCAATATTTTGTCTGACAGCCATTGGAAGTTATATGCAAACAATTCTCACAATCTATCATTTATCATTATATGGATGATATATTGTTAGCAGACCCAAACATAAACACCTTAGAAAGACTGTTTCAGGAATTGAAGAAGGTGTTGCCTGATTGGGGACTTCACATTGCCCCTGAAAAGATACAAAGAGGGGATTCTATCAATTATTTGGTATATAAAATGGGCTTGCAAACAATTAGACTTCAGAAGGTACAACTTAAGAGGGACAGATTAAAGACACTTAATGATTTCCAGAAGCTATTGGGGGATATAGCCCACATATGTCTGGTTATTGGTATTAAAAACTATGAACTGGTTGATTTGTTCAAAACTGTAGAGGAAATAAGGATCTAAATCGTCCCAGAGAATTCTCTGCTGAAGCCAAGAAAGAATTAGCATTGGTGGAAAAGAGATTACAAGAAGCACATGTTAACCGTATAGACCCAGACCTCGACTGCATCCTGGTTATTTTGCCTTCTGAATATTCCCCTACAGGAGTCATAATGCAAAGCGAAAATATTATATTATAATGAATATTTCTGCCACATAGACCAAGTAAAAAACTAAAAACATACATTGAAAAGATTTCAGATTTGATTTTCAAAGGAAAATTCAGGCTTCGACAATTGACTGGAAAGGATCCTGCAGAAATTGTTGTACCTTTGACTAATGAGGAAATTGATTGATTATGGACAGACAATGAACCTTGGCAAAAGGCCTGTAGTGGGTTTCTGGGGGAGATTAATAATAAATATCCCTGAAGCAAAAGGACTCAATTTATAAAGAAGACTAATTGGATTTTCCCCCGTGTGGTACAGGATAAACCTATTTCTGGAGCTCCTACATTTTTTACTGATGCAAATAAAACAGGAAAGGCTGGTTATAAATCAGAAAACTTCAGTAAGGTGACACAGAGTCCTTTTGATTCTGTTCAGAAGGCAGAACTGTATGCCATTATTATGGTGTTATTGGATTTTCCTGGACCCCTTAACCTGATAACTGACTCTCATTATGCAGAAGGAGTTGTATTTCATATTGAAACTGCTGACTTCGTTCCTGATAATACATAATTAACCTTCTTGTTTGTACAACTACAGGATATCATCAGAAATAGAACACATCCTATGTATATAACACATATCAGGGCTCATTCAGGCCTTCCTGACCCTTTAGCATGGGGTAATGATGAGATTGATTGGTTATTGATAGGGAATGTGGTAGAAGGCTCAGAATTTCACAATAACCATCATGTCAAGAGCAAGGGATTAAGGAAGCGTTTCCCATCACTTGGCATCAAGCCAAGGAAATTTTGCAGAAGTGTGACAAATGTTCCATTTACAATCAACCATCTTTGCCCACTGAGAGTAATCCTAAGGGTACTAGGAGCAATGAGATTTGGCAGATGGACATGTTTCACTTCCCGGAATTTGGTAAGATAAAATATGTTCATCACACCATTGACACCTACTCAGGAATGCAGTGGGCTACCACCCTGAGTTCTGAGAATGCTAATGCAGTACTCACTCATCTTCTGGAAGCCATGGCCATATTGGGAATTCCTGATCAAATTAAGGCTGACAATGCTCCAGCATATGTTTCTCAGAAAATGAAGCAGATTTTTGGATATTATGAGTTAAAACACGTTACTGGGATACCACACAACCCCACTGGACAGGTGGTTGTGGAAAGATCCCATCGCACCTTGAAAGAGATGCTTCATAAACAGAAAAGTAGTATGAAAAAACCTAGGGAAAGATCACATAGTACCTTGTTGACATTAAACTTTCTTAAGGCCAATGAGAAAGAAACTTCAGTCGCAGAGAAACACTGAGTAATAGAAAGAACTTCTGAGTTGAATCAGCCTGTTTATTTTAAGGATGTACTAACTTCAGAATGGAAGCCAGGGCATGTGCTTCATTGGGGTAGGGGTTTTGTTTTTGCTTCCACAAGAAAAGAGAAAATATGGGCACCAATGAGATTGATAAAGAACCGGATCGAAAAGGAGAACCTTCCTGAGGAGGAGTAATGGCTCGTCTGCCGATAAGACAATTGGATATGTGGTAAGAATCATTCACTTAACTGAGGTGGGACAGGGTCTCAATTTTGTTTTTACAGAAGAATGGATACAACCCTCTTCACAAAGCTAAAAGGATGCTGAATGCTCAGACTTTTGAAACGTTAAAAGGACTACAGGGAATTACAAGGACATCTGACACTGACAGGCACTAAGGGTAATTTCTCTATTCTCACAACTGTACATCTATATCTAATGATTATGTATATATATGTATATATATGGGAGGTCCTGGTTTGATAACAAAAAAGTCTGGCTTTGGAGGTGGAGCAAGTGGCTTTCTCCCTCTCTAAACCCAAGCATATTGGTAAATAAAACTTTAAAAATTCTGTCTCACATCAGAAAAGCCACCTGAAGTGGGATAGAAAATAGATGAAATATATAGGGACCAATCTTGTCTCACGTTTATTTTAAATTTTAAATCTTATTCCTTTTTGCATTTTTTGCTCCCTTACTTTAGAAATATTTTCTGCACACAATACTTTCTGATGGTTCAATATCTTCAGTTGATAATATCCATTGGATCCTTCACTATTAAAAACGATTTCTCCTATCAGAACTCTGCAAGGCATCCAGATGGAAGATGGGGCCCCCACCGATGGAAAAAAAAACACATTGAGACAGTGTAAGAAGGAACCTGCTGTATGTCACTCAGTGATCACTTTTGAGGTATAGACCAATCAGGACAGTCATAAGATAGTTTCTTATCATATCTTTAGCAAATATTTCAGATGGACTCACTCAATATGATGAGAATGGTTATAGTCATTTGTGGAATGGTTATATATATATATGTTTACAGTTACTTCATTGGGACTTAACCACTGTTTAGTTTACAGGACCCCACAGAGATACCGTTGGCCACAGGCCAGCATGAAGCAACTCAATGAAAGAACTACATTCCTTTTCCGATAAGTTGGTCATCCAAGGCAGGGTTATGGTCAATTATCATTTTTGTACAATAGTTATAAGTTATTCTTGGGTAGAGGATAGAATGATATTATAAAAAAAAAGGAGAGAGAGAAAGAAAAGGGAATAGATAGGATATCATCATACTTGCAAACAACTATTAACCAAAGGATGAATGAAAAATGAATTGACATGGTACAAATGTTTGTATATTGACACAAATGGGAAATCAATCTATATTTCTGATTGGGATAATATATATTGATGCAAAGTTGAATGTATAATTGCCCTATTTTGCACGTGTCTACCTCTGTCTAAAATATTTTGCACATTGATGTGTATTAAGTGCATTGTCATTTCCATAATGCAATTTCTATCTCTAATTATTTATGATAGTCATAACATTTGTTGTACTATACACACAAGTTGTTTTATATAAATCTGTTTAGATATATTTTTATATGTAATGATATATAGTTAGGATATTGTTGTCATTTGATACAAAATGTGTATTTTGGTCAATTTTCCTAAGATTGTTATACTTGAAGTTATTTGGAGGAGCTGTACACTCATTTTGGAATGCCTGTTTTTACAATGTTAGCCTCACTTTCTTGGTTGATTGGGATTGTAGATTATGGTTACTCAGACTTATCACCTAACATTCAGGATGCTCAGGCTTTTCAGAAACATGTCAGAATATACCAAATAGATAAGCATCTTCAACCACTTCATAGACCGAGAGAATATGGCATTCAAGATTTTGTTATCTCGTATTTGGCCTTGAGAGACATGACAACTCCTGGCATCACTGTTCCTTTCCTGAGGTGGTGTTGAGCATCACAGACATCTTGCAAATAGATTGTCTAGTTTGGCGAATAATGGCCTGAAGGGCAAAGGACTGCACTTGCCCCGAACGGTGTCAGCATACACACTGTCCAAAATGGACAAGCAGGATGAGGGATAGAGACTGCCGAAGATATATGCTTAGCCAGGATAAGACGGTCCTACCAAAAATACCCTGCTTCTATGGAGACTATCATAGGCCAGTAGCCACAAGGATGGATGCTCCCGTTATACAGAGAAGTGGTGGATGACTGTCCAGGTAGTTAACTGTCGTTGTCTTCTCCTAAATTCTGGAAGTTACTTCATGCTTCCAACTTTAGGTATATATTTTCCTTCTCAGGTCTTGACGGTGTTGAAGATTAGATAGTTACTTCACATTCCAGCAAAGACACTCAAGTCTTAGAACTCTATTGTTTAAGATAAACAGCCTTAAAGCAATCCCTGTGCATTTTCTCATATCAACATTTTAGATATTAAATTGCACTTTGTTGTTGTTGTTTGTTATCAGTAATTTGACCTCACTTATGTTAGTACCTTTCTCTTTCCCAGACACTGTCTTATGATGATCCCTATAGTATGTAGTTTTATACCTAGTTTAGAACCTTCCTATTTAGACAAAACGAGGAGATGTAGTGGGAAATCATGAACTATACATGTGAATGGATTGTGTCAGAAAGCTGGAGACAAAAGGGGCATGGTGGACTGGAAAGGATCTCGGAAGTAGACCTCCGAGGGAGAGGACCAGGACAGGAAGCCGGTATTCTCTCATGAGAGTTCCAGACCTGTTGCACGGGTTTTCAGACTGATGACACGACTTCCGGGTGTGTGCGTGTGCTGGGACGGGCCAGGCGCACGGGAGTTCTGTGGTGTGGCGTGTGGTTATCTCTTCACTTCCTCTTAAAACCTCCTCTGTTTTGTAAGTGATCCTCACAAAATAAACCTCATTTAAAACACATCTCATGGCAGGTTCATACCATGATATATTACACTTGGCTAAGAAATAAAAATTACACATTGAATCATTACTACCTAGAACTGGAAGCGTGACCCTAAAAGACACTTGGCCCATTATTGAAGTTGGGGAGACCAAAGGAGTTATACAAAAAGAAGACATATATTATATGGTTTGCGTTCCACAGGTGTAGGAGGCTCTCTATCATGATTATCAATAGCAATTATTCTCCTGTGAAATGATAAGCAATATATATATATATATATATATATATATATATATATATATATATATAATGTGTGTGTGCTAAGGAGAATTCATACATCTATAATTCATCAGAAAATTTAAATGGAAGCTTTATTCATGATATCTGATTGAATGCAAAAAATTTGTAATAAAGTAATATCAATAGATCTTTTATATTCAAACCCAGAACAGGATGAAAAATTCAGAACACAAAACTTTGCCCACCATTGGTTTCCCTCAGTTCTTCTACAAGGCACTGTGCTTCCTCTTGAACACAATACTCAGTTGCCTTTTTACCCATGCTCAAATTCCAAAGGGTCATGAGTGAGAAGTGTCTTAGCACTTTCCATCTGTTTCCATTCCTTAAAATGATTCCTAAACAAATAGGAACAGTAACTACTATCAGAAAGGGTACAACTGTAGAGGGCACAACCTGAGACCCTTAAAACAAGTCTGTCCTTGGCTTTCTATCTTCTTTCTTACTGTGAATGCTACCCAGCTTATAAATGAACATGCAGACTTGCCAAAGCTTTTGTTAATTTTGTCAAACACTGGAAAGCTTCCTCTTCCAGAAAACTCCTCCCCATGATCAATCAGAGCTTCCTTTATTGCTTCATACCAATGCAACACCATAGCAGATTTCATGCCCAAGTATAGGGTGAACACAGGTCCATAGACTTTTGAGAACTGAAAATTGAAATGAAAAATTATGGGTAATTATCACTTTCAGATGGGTACATTGTGCCATGTGATGGTCCAGGCAGTTGACACTTACATTACAATGAATCAGCATGTCAATTTGTTTTGTGTGTCTTTGTATAATGTTTCAAAAAGTAACTGAAGAAAAATTTTCCAAACTCATTTTTTAGCTAAATTGTTAATGAATGACAGATTCAACATTGGTAGTCTGATTTTTATTATTTGATACCTGAACAATTTATTCTCCATATTCACTCCAAACTGAAGTATCAATGTCCAGATAACTACTTCAGAAACAACTGTATACTTCTCCTTTGAAACTTAGCCTCATGATGAAGAATTAAAATCTATATTTACCATCCCAGGTTTGATCTCTTTTTATTACAAGCATGAAAAGTGGGTACCACCAAAGCTGGACACAGCATGAGCATATGATCAGGAAACAGTTTCTAATGCTGGGGCATTTTGGTCCCAGGCATAGGAAAAAAGGCAATTTGGATAGCATCAAATGTGTACTGGCACAATGTTTAGGTTTTCTATTCCCCAGGTTACTCCATATCTGTAGGTACTTTCTTTTAATAGAGCAACAATTCCTCATTAACTTCAGTACCAAAGGCTAATACCAATAAAGACACATCTCCAGAGTTCTATGTGACTGTTGAATGATGTGATGTGTTCTTTACTAAAGACATTTAACCAAAAAAAAGTGAGAAATGGCTATAAAATAAAGGTGGGAAAAATATACACAATTTTTACAATTTTACAATTTTATTATGATATAAAAGACTCAAAAGTTCTCTAATTTATAGAATAAATTTCTGATTTCTCAATTCCTGATAGAGACAAATGTGAAAAGTCAGAAGGTACAAGGGACTTCACAGTTTTTGACTTTATGAGCATTAGTTACAATACTGTCAGCCGGGCTTGAACATAAACATACAAATAACATTATACAGAATATATATATATGTATATATACATATATATGGGTCATATATTGCGATATTGAAATAAATGAATATATATATACTGACTATAATTTCTCTTACTTCCTCTTCTCCAAGCTTTCCTCACACCTCCTCTACCCCAATTCACTCTTCCTCTGTTTCATCTTCAGAAACATTCAGGCATCCAAGAGATGATAGCCAAACATGACAAAAATGGTACAATAAGACAAGATAAGAGCCCTTATATCAAGGCTGTATAAGGCAACTTAATATGGTTAAGAGTCCCAATAATCCTAAAATACACACACATAACTGTTATTACTTCTGTAAAAACACAACTTATCAATGGACCCACATTGTTATAAGTTCCATGAGAAATGCAAATCTAAACTACTTTGTAATACCACCTTACACCTGTGATAAAATAAAATGAAAGACACAGATGACAGCCTATGCTGGAAAGGTTTCAGAGCAAGAAGAACACTCCTCCATTGTTGCTGGGAGTGCAAGTTTGTCCAGCCACTCTAGAATGAAGTATGGTAATTTCTCAGAAAACTAGGACTCAATATCCCCAAGGATCCAGCAATACCACTACTGGGCATAAACCCTTAAGATGCACATTTGCACTCCAAAGGCATTAGCTCAACTATGTTCATAACAGCATTATTCATAATAGCAAGAATCTGGAAACAGCTTAGATGTCCCTCAACTGAAGGATGGATTAACAAACCACATCTACACAATGGACTACTACTCAGCATAAGAAAAAAATGATATCCTGAAATTCCCAGGCAAATGGATGGATTTGGAGAATATGCTCCTGAGTGAGGTATCACAACTCCGGAAAGATAAACAAGGGATGTACACACTCATTAGTGGACTCTAAACAAAAAGCAAAGCATGTCCAGGCTACAAACCACAACCACTGAACAGTTTCGGATCTGAAATACCTTGAACTCTACTTTCATGTCCATTCCCTACAGAGAAACACCTGACCCAGTCTGGATGTTGGGGTGAGGAAAGCGGATCTGCCTGGAGTGGATGCTGAATTAAGCCCCCTTGGGATATTGGGATCTCCTGCCCTTGCTGGGGAGGAGATAAAGTGATATGAAGAAGAGAGGGTAACTAGAAGGGGAGGGAGGGGGAAGATAGAAAAGCTATAAGTCAATAAATAAATATGAGCTTATTCATAATAAAATATATCTACAAAAAACAAACAAAAATAAAGGAAAACACAAAGCTATCAATCATAGAACTTCTTAAAGAAAAATATTGATATTGTCTTCCTTACTCCAGTAGTGAATCTACTTTGGTAAACTGAGCACAGAAATAATATTAGACAATTGCATAAAAACCAAAAAGAAAGAACCGTTGGTTCTTGCCTTTATCAATTCCTATGCAGAAGTTGTTCTGTTGTATTTATTCTTGTCTTAATTATCATTACTATTGCTTTGGTGAAACATCATAACACAAAATAAAATTGGAGAAAATGGTTTATTTGTCTTACATTTCTAAATCACTGTTCATAGTTTAAGAAGTAAGAACAGAAATTCAACAAAGGCAGGATTCTGGAATCAGGATCTGATGCAGAAGCAAGAGAGGGGTTCTCCTTACTGGCTTGATCATCATGGTTTGTTCAGGCTGCATTCTCATAGAACCCATGACCAGCAGCCCATGGATGGCACCACCCATAATGAACTGAGTTATTCTTCATTAATCATTATTGGAAATATGCCTACAGCCAGATCTTATGAAGGCATTTTCTCAACTGAGGTTCCCTGCCATCAAATAACTCTAGCTTATGTCAAGTTCACATAAGACTAGTCATCACAATTCTCTAATTCTTAAGGATAAGAGAATTACTATCCAATAACAATGGCTGAATACATTGCAATTTCTGTGGCTTTCATAAATCTTGGATGTTCAGAGATGTTTGAAATCATAATTTAAAATGGCCAGAGTGTGCAGAATAAAATTCAAAAAATTATCATCATAAAGATACAAATATCAATAAAATAATATATATCATTCTAATTATAATAACAAGCAAGACACTTGATTTGCAAATATGGCTTCATATTTGTTCTAAACTGACTAAGCAGATATTCCTAAGATCTCTAAACATGGTTAATTCTCTTTTAAGAGTGTGTAATATATTATAAATCATATTACAAAGATTCTGTAGATTTTCTTGAAATGTCCACTACAATATCTTTCTTATTCTTTCCAAATTTTTTTTTTGTTTAAGCCAAAATCATTCCCTCTAGGGTTTTAAAGAAGAGCCTTGGAGATTCGTTGCTTTGGCCACACAGAGAATATTATCAGTAGAGCCAGGATTTGAGACTTCATCCTACACATTTCCCTTCATAAAACACTCATTTCTTTTGCATCAACCAACCATCACTGTGTACTGTGATTCAATACTGACCTTACACATTGACATTGAAGGAAAGTATGAATTACAGTAAGAATTTCTAAAGAAAATAAATTAGTAATTTTTAAAAATAAATTTGACAGAGATCTGAAAAGCTTGATTTTATTGATTTTTAGAATCTAGTTGATAATTAAATCATCATTTTTTGATGTAGAAATGAGAAAACCATGAATTTTTATAATCTTTGGTATCTAGCTAATAGCTAGATAATCATTTTCTTATACAGAAGTCAAAAAAGTTTGAATTTTATTGATCTTCAGAATCTAGTTAATAATTAATTGGTTTTTAAGGTAGAGGTCAGAGAAGTCTGATTTTAATGATCTTTAGAATCTTAATAATTAAATGATTTTTGACATAGAGGTCAGAAAAGTTTGTTTTTAATAAGCATTAGAACTTTAGTGACACAGTCTTCTTGCTCTGTTACTTGAGAAGAGTAAGCAGAATTTGTTTTCAGACTCATGTTGACCTAATATCACACCAAAAAGAAAAAGGAATACTGGACATAGGCTAGATTAAAAAGCACAAGACTTTAAGTTCAAATTTATATTGAAAGTTAGTATATCTTAACTGGATAAGATCTTAATATCAACAGATAAGACAAAATGTGTATAACTCCTTGTACCATATCAGATCATAATGGTCTAAAGTTAGAGCTCAACAACATCAAAAATCACAGAAAGCCTAACAGTTCATGGAAACTAAACATCACTCAACTGAACCACCTCTGGGTCAGGGAAGAAATTAAGAAAGAAATCAAAGACTTCCTAGAATTTAATGAAAATGAATCTACAACATGCCCAAACTAATTGGTATAGCTAATACCAATACTCCCCAAAAGGAAAGCAGTCTTAAGAGAAAAATTCATAGCAATAGAAGCCTACATCAAAAGTCTAGAGAAATGCTACACAAATGAACTAACAGTACAGCTGAAAGCCTTAGAACAATTAGAAGCAAACTCACCTTGAAGGAGTAGATGGAAGGAAATAATCAAACTTAGAGCTGAAATCAATACAATTGAAACAAAAAGAACAATACAAAGAATCAATGAATCAAAGAGTTGGTCCTTTGAGATGTCAACAAGATAGATAACCCTTATCCAAACTGGCCATAAAGGAGAGAGAGAAAAAGAGAGGGAGAGAGAGAGAGAGAGAGAGAGAGAGAGAGAGAGAGAGAGAGAATCTAAATAACAAAAATCAGAAATAAAACAGAGCAATAGACACCCAGGAATACCAGAGAACTATCAGGTCGTATACTGAAAATCATATTGTACAAAAATGGAAAAACTAGAAGAAATGGACAGCTCTCTGGACAGGTACCACTTACCAAATTTAAATCAAGATCAGATTAGAGACCTAAACAGAACTATAACCCCAAAGAAAATTGAAGTTGTCATTAAAAGTCTCCCAAATAATAAAAGTCCAGGATCAGATGGTTTGAGTGCAGAATTCTACCCTACATTCAAAGAATAGCTAATACCAATACATCCCAAAATGTACCATACAGTAGAAAATTAAGGAATATTGCCAAACACTTTTTATGAGGCCAAAATTACCCTGATACCAAAGACCTTCAAAGATACAACAAACAGAGAATTACAGACCAGTTTCAGTCATGAATATTGATGCAAAAATTCTCAACAAAATGCTGGCAAACCGAATAAAACAATATATAAAAACAGTCATTCACACAATCATGTAGGCTTCATCCCAGAAATGTAGGGTTGGATCAACATATGAAAAATTATAAGTGTCATCCACCATATAAACAAATTGAAGGAAAAAAATCACATGATCACCTCCTTAGATACTGAAAAGCCTTTGACAAAGTCTAACACTCCCTTATGATAAATGTCCAGGAGAGATTAGGAATAGAGGGAAAATACCTAAATATAATACAGGCGATTTACAAGAAGTCAACAGCCAACATCAAACAAAATAGAGAAAAACTCAAAGCAATCCCATTAAAATCAGTAACTAGACAAGGCTGCCCTCTCTCCCCTTATCTATACAATATGGTACTCAATGTTTTAGCTAATGCAATAAGAGAATAAAAAAGATTAAGTTGTTACAAATTGGAAAAGAAGAAGTGAATGTCTATTGTCAGATGATATGATTGTATATATAAGTAACCCCCCAAATTCTGCCAAGGAACTTCTACAGCTGATAAACACCCTCAACAAGGTAACTGGATATAAGGTTAATTCAAAGAAATCAGTACCATCCTACATACCAAAGATAAAAGAGCTGAAAAAGAAATAAGGGAAGCATCACCTTTTATAGTAGCTGAAAATAGCATTAAATATCTTGGTGTAACTATAACCAAAGAAGTAACAAATGTATTTGACAAACATTTTAAATCACTGAAGAAAAAAAGTGAAGAGGATATCAGAATATGGAAAGCTCGCCCATTTTCCTGGATAGGTAGGATCAACATAGTAAAAATGGCAATCTTACCAAAAGTAATCTACAGATTCAATGCAATTCCCATCAAAATCCCAAAACAATATTTTACAGACCTTGAAAGAACAATACTTAATTTCATTTGGAATAACAGGAAATCCAAGATTGCCAAAACAATTTTGTTCAACAAAAGAACCTCAGGAGGCATCACCATCACCAACTTTTAAGTTATATTATAAGGCTATAGTAATAAAAACAGCCTGGCACAACATAAAAACAGACTTGTAAATCAATGGAGTTGAACGGAACACTCCCGTATTAACCCACACATCTATGAACACCTAATTTTTCACAAAGAGAAGAAAACTATTCAACATAAAAAAGATAAAGATAGCATCTTCAACAAATGGTGTTGGAAAAACTAGATGACAGTGTGTAGAAAAATGCAAATAAATCCAATACTATCACACTGAACAAATCCAAGCAAATCAAAGATTTCACCATAAATCCAGCATCACTGAACTTGATAGAAAAGAAAGTGGGAAACACCCTCCAACACAGTGGCACAGGTGACCACTTCCTAAATATAACAGCAATAGTACAGGCACTAAGAACACCAATCAATAAGTGGGACCTCCTGAAACTAAGAAGCTTCTGTAAATCAAGGACACAGTCAATAAAACAAAACAATACCCTAAAGAATGGGAAAAGATTTTCACCAACCATATAAATGACAGAGGGTTGAACTTGAAAATGTATACAAAACTCAAGAGATTAGAGCCCAAAACCCTAAATAACCCAATTAAAAAATGTATTTCAGAACTACAAAGGAAATTCTCAGCACTAGAATTACAAATGGATGAAAGGCACTTGAAAAAGTGCTCAACATCTTTAACCAACAGAAAAATGCAAATCAATATAACTTTGAGATACCACATTACACCTGTCAGAATGGCTAAGATTAATAACACAGGTGACAGTCTATGCTGGGGAGGATTCGGATGAAGGGGAACACTCCTTCATTTTTGGTAGGAGTGGAAACTTGTTCGGCTACTCTGGAATGCAACATGGTGGTTCCTCAGAAAACTGAGAATCAATCTCCTTAATGATCCAGCAATACGACTATTATGCATATACCCTAAGAAGCTCATTCTCACTCCAAAAGCATTAGCTCAACTATGTTTATAGCAGCATTATTCATCATAGCAAGAACCTGAAAAAAATCTAGATGCCCCTCAACAGAAGAGTGGATTAACAAACTGTGGTATATAAACACAATGAAGTAATACTTAGCAGTAAGAAAAACATGATATCCTAAAATTTGCTGGCAAATGAATGGAATTGGAGATTATCCTCCTGAGTGAGTTATCTCAAACCCAGAAACATAAGCAGGGGATGTACTCACTCATTAGTGAAGTTTAAAAAAAAATGTCATTATAGACAAGAGCTCAAGGCTAGAACATAGCTAAATGACATATTGCTTCACTTCTGCATTGATGGCCTCTGACAGAAGTGTGGATGAGAGAGGACTCATTTTCTTTAAGGGGCTGGCCACAGAGAGGTCAATTATGTACCAGTAACTAAGTCAGCATCATGAATGGCATTTTTTTGGAAATGAGGAGGGCATAAAAGTGGTATGAAACTGAGAAAAATGATAACTGAGTTTGATAGGTTGCATGATGCAAATCACAAAAATAATATAAAAACCTTTTTAAAAAAATAAAAAGAAACACATGTAAGCCATGGCCATGGGCCATGTGACACAACAGTGTCATGGAAATTGGTTGAATTAAGATGAAAGAGTTGGCTTCCGGTTCTGCTCCTGAGACCGGGTGCTCTTTGCGGAGTCCCAGCACACTCTGGAGCAGGGGCAGCTGAACTGTGCCCCTGGCCACACCCACAGCACCTGCTGAGGGAATCTGCAGGGCTCCAGACTACGACCTTGAACTGAGCGAACTGAGCGAAACAACTGCAGGGGTCTCTGAGGGGCAGATTCGGACCCTGACCAGAGGTGAGGAGGGATCAGCAGGCCTCAGTGCCTGTATCCTGGCCTGGAAGGGAGAGTTGAGCTCCCATTGCTTCTGGTTCTGCTCCCGAGACCAGGTGCTCTTTGCAGAGTCCCAGCGCACTCTGGAGCAGGGCAGCTGAACTGTGCCCCTGGCTACACCCACAGCACCTGCTGAGGGAATCTGCAGAGCTCCAGACTACAACCTCGAACTGAGTGAACCAACAACTGCAGGGGTCTCTGAAAGACAGAATCAAACCCTGACCAGAGAGGTGACAGGTGACACACAAACCCAAGTCCCACAACTGACCAGGACCCATCTAATCGTGAGCCACTGAAGCCATGGGCAAACGTCAGTGCAAGAAATTACATAATAATACAAAGGGCAACATGGTAACTCCAGAAGAGAGTGGCGATCTTACAAATACAAGACCTGAACTGAGCAATGAAGAGGAAACAGAAGGAAGCAACACCAAAAATTCCTTTTTGATGATCATCGAAGCTCTAAAAAAAGATATGAAAAAAAGCCTTAAAGAAATAGAAGAAAATACAAACAAAAAATTGGAAGAGATGAACAAAGCTATGAAAGAAACATGCCAGGAACTAAAAGCTGAAATAGAAGCAATAAAAAAAGGCACAAAATGAGGCAAAGATGGAAATAGAAAACCTGAAGAAAAAAGCTGGAAACAGAGATACAAGCATAACAAACAGAGTTCAAGAGATGGAAGACAGAATCTCAGAAGTGGAAGACTCAGTAGCTCAAATAGATATATCAGTCAAAGAAAATAGTAAAACTAAAAAAGCCATAACTCAAAATGTTCAGGAAATCTGGGACACCATGAAAAGACCTAATTTGAGAATAATAGGAATAGAAGAAGGAGAAGAATACCAGCTCAAAGGCACAGATAATGTTATCAATAAAATCATTGAAGAAAACTTTCTTAACCTGAAGAAGGAAATGCCCATAAAGATACAAGGAGCTTACAGAACACCAAATAGATATGATCCCAAAAAAAGTCAGTGCGCCACATTATAATCAAGCCACAAAACATACAGAACAAAGAAAAAATTTTAAGAGCTGCAAAAGAAAAGGGCCAACTCACATATAAAGGCAGACCCATTAGAATAATGCCTGACTATTCAACGGAAACGATGAAAGCTAGAAGGGCTTGGTCAGAAGTTATACAGATGCTAAAACAGCATGGATGCCAAACTAGAATACTATACCCTGCAAAATTATCAATCACCATAGATGGAGTAAACAAGGTATTTCAGGACAAAGTCAGACTGAAAGAATATCTATCTACCAATCCAGCACTACAGAGAGTATTAGAGGGAAAACTA
>PVIH01020457.1:0-23831 GCA_004025045.1 Sigmodon hispidus | reverse complement strand
GATAAATACAAAATAAAGAAGGAAAAAAAATGTAAAAATGTATACTTCTATTTATTCAGTCAAAATGATATGTTAGTTCACTGTTCTGTAAATTAAAAACTTATTACTTTTATGTTTATAGTTGTGATCAGATACCATTCCTATAAATAAGTGTGAGGTGACCCTTTTATGTATTTTGAAAAGGTTTAGAAAAGACATGTAAGCCTAAATGTCTGATCATCTTTGTCATAGGCCCAAGCCACTAAGTAAACTCAAGCTTAAGTGGAGTTTTAAATAGGAGAGTCAGAAATTTGCAGAGAAAATGACTTCTCACTGTATGAACCATGCTAACTTTCCATCTAAATATCTTTTCAGAAAGCATGGATAACAGGATCCTCAATTTTTTTTTATTTTTAAATATATAATGAATTTATGCAGTGATCCTTTTCTTTAATTTTGTTTAGACAAATAGCTTTTAATTAAACACATTTCTTATGATAATTCTATTTCTATTTAGTTTTAGTTTAGCAGTATTTTTACTATGGTTACCAGACTCTCCTTTTTCCATATGGATTTTTATCCAATTCTTTTAAAAAATTAAATATTTAATTTAAAATTTAAGTCATTTAAATGATAATTTATGTTATTTAAATAATTATTTATGTAATTAAAATTAAAGTGTAAGCTTATATACATGTTAATGCTTATTTATTTTCAGAACCTAAAATGAAATTGTACTATTTATTTCATCCTGAATTTAAATTTCTTTGTTACTAATGTAATGCATGTTACTTTGAGCTTAATTTTCTGTATTTAGGGAAGAAAAAAAGGTTTTTTATAGAATGTAATAAAAATTACTCCAGATATATGTACAGTAGGGTCTGTCACCCAAGTACTCAATTTATAAGCCTAGCATTAATTAAGTTTCTTCAATAATTCACTAGGGGAGTAGATACCAATAATAGCACTTGTGCTTGCAAATATATAATCTGGAATTTTAATAGGTTATTACATCTATATTATATTACTAGCTGTCAAAGGAGCACAACAGAATAAAGATGATGGAGACCAGATGTATTTAACCTCCAAGATTAGAAATCACTGCCAAGTCATTGAGGTCTCTTAATAATGGCTAAAATTTTAATAATAAAGCTTCACTTATAAAATAAATGTATGACAATTAAGTATGTGCATCACTGCAAATTGAAGTACATAAACGTTTGTTAAATATAAGACTTGTTTTCTTTAAGGGTCTGTCCACAGGGAGTTTAATTATGCTCTAGTAAATAAATGAACAACATGCATGGGCATTTTTGTAAATGGGAATATCATAAGAGTGGGCATGAATTGACAGGGCATGATGTGGCCATGAGTTTGATGGGGTGGATGATGTAAAAATCACCAAGTAATAAATATATAAATAAAAAATGTCATTGAGTTTTATACCACTGTTCTGCTCACTGGATCTCCCCATTTCTGATAAAGGGGTGCAGATGTTTGCAATCATGATAATGGATCCATTTGTTTCTTATAGCCCAATAGCATTTTTCCTAGAAAAGAGTTTGAGGCCTGATATGACTACTCAGAGATTTGAACTCTTTATTAGTATGAAAAAATTTTCTTTAAAAATGGTCAGTTTGGGAATCCAAAAACAAGGAGGAATGTTATTTAAATGGAGACTGTAATGATTTTAAAGAACATGTAATCAGTATCATTAGTAACTATATTTTTTAACTTAAATTTTTATTAGTTCATAAATGCTTGAAGAACCACACCCCTCCAAACTTATCACACATTTGAAGTCACTTTCAGTAAAAGATATCTAGCAGTCTACACTTTGGGACATCAGATTTGTTGAGATCTAACATACCAAATCACATGTGCAAGTGAATGTGATTTTGTTCTTTTTACAAGGAGGAAAAGACAACTCTGTTGAACTTAGTTTTTTGAATAAATCTTTCCCTTTGTTTTATCTGTACATTAGAAAAATATATTTATTTAAGAAGTTAAACACTAAACACTAAATGTAATTACATGTTTACTGCCATTTTCATAACCAGTATATACTTTCATCATATTAATTTTAAATATTCAGGGATCATAACAGGTTTTTGGCGCTATTTGATTCTTGTGATTTCAAGCATATTTTAAAATACTAACAGCACATATCCAATGTTATATATGGTGATTACTTTTGTAGTCATCATAAGACTGGATAGAGTTTTTCAACTAAGCAAATCTTAACGTTTGCAACTAGGACAATGCATATTACTTCAATGGATTTAAGATTGTTTGTGGAATATGAGTGTTTCTAACATATATTATTAACCTTTGTTTTTCTTTTTCCTATTATTGGGAATAAAGAAGTTACATTTTCTGTCCTTGTATATCCTTAATCACAGGTCCTTCCCCCACCCACCACATCAGGTCATTCTTTCTTCTCCACATATCCCCATGTCTCCTCAGGTTCTTTTGTTGAGCAAAATTGTTTTGGCAATCCTGGCTTTCCTGTTATTCCAAATGAAGCTGAATATTTTTCTTTCAAGTTCCATAAAATATTGTGTTGGGATTTTGATGGGAAGTACATTAAATCTGTAGATTGCTTTTGGTAGAATTGCCATTTTTACTATGTTGTTCCTACCTGTCTAGGAACATGGGGGATCTTTCCATTTACTGATATCCTCTTCAATTTCTTTCATCAGTGATTTAAATTTTCATCAAATAGATCTGTTACTTCTTTGGTTATAGTTACTCCAAAGTATTTAATACTATTTGCAGCTATTATAAATGGTGTTGTTTCCTTATTTCTTTTTCAGCCCTTTTATCTTCAGTGTCTAGGATGGCTACTGATTTCTTAGAGTTAATCTTGTATCCTGCTACATTGCTGAAGGTGTTTATCAGCCATAGAAGTTCCTTGGAAGAATTTTGTGGGTCACTTATTTATACAATCATATCATCTGCAAAAAGTTTCACTTCTTTTCCAATTTTTATCCGTTAATCTTCTTTCGTTTTCTTATTGTTTTAGCTAAAACTTTGAGAAATATATTGAATAGATAAGGGGAGAGAGGATATCCTTGTCTAGTTCCTGATTTTAGTGGTATTGCTTTGAGTTTTTCTCCATTAAGTTTGATGCATGCTGTTGGCTTCCTATAGATCGTCTTTATTATATTTAGATATTGTCCCTGTAATCCTGATCCCTCCAGAGCTTTTATGATAAAGGAGTGTTGGATTATGTCAAAGGCTTTTTCAGCATCTAAATATGATCATGTGGTTTTGTTCCTTTAGTTTATTTCTATGATGGATAACGTCATCCGTTTTTTGTATGTTAAACCATCCCTGCATTTCTGGGATGAAGCCTACTCTGTCGTCATGGATGATATTTTTTATATATCGTTGTATACGGTTTGCCAAAATTTTGTTGAGAATTTTAGCATCAATATTCATGAGGGAAATTGGTCTGTAGTTCTCCTTCTTTGTTGTGTCTTTGAGTGGCTTAGGTATTAGGGTAATTGTGGCCTCATAAAAGGAATTTGGCAATATTCCTTCAGTTTCTATTGTGTGAAATAGTTTTAGGGGTAATGGTAATAATTCTTCTTTGAATGTCTGGTAGAATTCGGCACTGAAACCATCTGGACCAGGGCTTTTATTTTTGGGGAGGCTTTTAATGACAGCTTCAATTTCCTTAAGGGTTATATGCCTGTTTAGGTAATTAATCTGTTCTTCATTTAATTTTGGTAAATGGTACCTGTCCAGAAAGCTGTCCATTTCTTCTAGGTTTTCTATTTTTGTGGAGCATAGATTTTCAAAGTATGATCTGATAATTCTTTGGATTTCCTGAGGGTCTGTTGTTATGTCCCCTTTATTATTTCTGATTTTGTTGATTTGGACACTCTCTCTCTGCTTTTTGATTAGTTTGCATAAGGGCTTGTCTATCTTGTTGACTTTCTCAAAAAACCAACTCTTTGATTCATTGATTTTTTTGTATTGTTCTTTTTGTTTCAATTGTATTGATTTCAGCTCTAAGTTTGATTATTTCCTGCTCTCTGCTCCTTCTAGGTGAGTTTGCTTCTAAGGTTTTCAGCTGAGCTGTTAGTTCTCTAGTGTGGGATTTCTCTAGGTTTTTCATATAGGCATCTTGTCTTGTTTTCAGAATATAATAAATAAATGCTAATATAATTTGTCAGAATTATTATAAACTATCTCTGGGAATATGATCCAGGCAGGCATCAGATACTTTACATGTAGTTCCTGTAGGTGAGTTATTTTCCAGGCTTTAAAAGACATTGACTTCTTCAAAGAGTGTGTGAAGCTGAGTGTATTTAAGACTGTTGTTTAAATTATAATACCACATATGATACATTAATAATATAAAAATACCATTATGTCAGAGACACTTGTCAAAATATTTTGAAATATTTAATTCCTTGCTAGCCTCATTAACTGAGTGATTTTTAAGTGGGTGGGAAAGATGTACATTTCATAAAACAAATGTTTTAAGAAAGGCAACAAAAACATTTAGTATTTACAGTCATATTTAAACATTAACAGATACAATATATTATGTTTCTACAAAAGTAGTTTATAAATTTTCCATAGATAGTGATGTGAACAGCTAAAAGTACTTAATATCCACTCAGTATTCATTAATATTATACACTGATCAGAGTACTAAAAATATAGAAAATAAGATTTTAAAACTCTGCTTTAAATTTTTTTTCTCTAAGCAAAAGTTAATAAAAACTCTGAGAAGATGCCACTCTTAACATAGGACAGTTTCTTTCATATTTATAAAGATAAATGACCTTCATATATGTTTATGAGTATATGAGCATGAGTGTGTAAATACATATCAGTGCATATGGAAAATATACATAGACATTTCAGCAAGTATCAAAATCATAAACAAACAAGTGTGTTATTCATAGATTCCAACCTCATGGGAATAAAAGCCAATAAAACAACAAAAAGATTCTACTAGTAACTCCATCCTGTAAAAATTAAAATAAAAAAGTCACATGAGGACCTGAAGAGGTGTCTCAGTAGATGAAGTGCTTGTAATTGAAAACATGAGGTCCTGAGTTTGGTACCCAATACATGAAAACAAACTCAGTGGGGTTTTCCAGTTGCAGTCACAATACCTGGGGAAATAGAATAAGAATTACTCAGGTTGGTAGTCAGTCTGTACAGCCTATTCAGTGAGCTATAAGCCAAGAGATTCTGTGAGTGAAACTGAGGTAAGTAAATGACACCGAGGGTTCTTCTCAAGCATGTATGCATGCATCTGCTCCCTTCTCATATCCACACAGAGAATCACAACATCATAATAAATCATTAATACACATAAATAAACAAAGAATGATGAGATTTAACTTGAAAAAGAAAGTATGCGATTTTGTACTTTCTATAACAAAGTAGTTTGGTGAAACTACCTTAACAAATAGATTGCATTGGGTGGTTTAGACAATGTAATAGTACTTCCCTTAAGTATGTAGACTGCAAGTCTGACAGCACAGCATCTGAGACTTCTTTCATTGGCATTAGGATGGATCTCTTTTCCTTCCTACTTTTATGTTCTTCAGCGTAACTTAATGTACATATGTATGTTCATATGTATGTATATATTTTGCTACATAATGTGTTTCATTATTTTAGGTGTCTTTATAAAACAATATTTTGTTAATTATTTAAGGATATTATTCAATACACTTTGAAGCTACTATTACTCCAGGCCTATCATTACCAAACTCCCTATTCCATTCCTTCCCACCCAGCTTTGAGGTTTCATCTTATTCTTCTTTCTCATTCTTGTCCTCATTCTCTTCCCTCTTTACTTCTTTATTGATTGTTTTTTTTTTTTTGCTTAGATTCTCTTTGGACAAAGCCTGCCCTGGTGTGTAGCGATCTCCCAGTGATCACAATATTAAAGAACATTGATTGTCTTATCCCCAGCATTTACCAAATGTAAAATAGATGTTCAGGTCAAGAATAGAGTTTTCTAAAGTCTGGATAAGGAGTGAGTATGAGGAGAAATATCTAAAACTAAAGAGTTTTGGGAAAAGGCATATGAAAAGTTATAGTACCTGTCTAAAATATATACTAAAATATAAAATGAAGAAAAGTGTGAATGAGAACTGTGTTGAGATTGATTTTGTCATCCCTGATTCTACTTCCCAGATTTTCTTCCTTGTTGTATATTTCCATGCAGTATACTTTCAGGGGAAAACGTTTTCTGATATAATACAATCCCTGCTGCATAAAAAAAGCATTTTTAAATTGAAATTCAACTCAGGGTACATGCCATTTCTTTCAAAAAGTGGGTCCTAGAGATAGGCTACCTGTAATAGCTTAAGGACAGACAGAAGGAAGATTCTGTCCTGGTCTTAGTCTCATACCTAGATAGTGCAGGGCTATTATCTATCCCTGGCCCTAGTTGTGGGACCTTTGGGGATGCATCTTACTATACAAATATGCGAAGGTTCATTTAGATTGTTCTGTGTCTCTGGACCTGATAGTGGGAGCTTATTGCTAAAATCCTTTGGATTATTACTTATCTCCAGTACTGGATGTAGGAGCTTGATATGGCCTGACCCAACAGATAATCCTAATCACCAAGCTTAATCATTTGAAATTCACAACTTTCTAGATGAAAGTACAGGTTTTATGTCCATTCCTTTGAGTGGGCACTCATGTGTACTTAGCCTTCCTGGATTTCCTGAAGATCTGTGGGCACTAGGAAATTTGTGCTGTGCTCTCAACACCCAGATAGACACCTCATGTACCTGGCATTGTGAAGAAGCCAAGAAAAGAAATCAAGAAATGGGAAGAAAGATCACATGTGGACTCTTTGTGACACCCTTGTTTTTAACTCACTAGCCTTTTAATGAATTTATGCAAGTGGTAGAGTATTTATGACAGTAAACTGTGAAGTTTTTCAAGTGGACTCTCTAGATGTTTTTGTATGTTTACACACTCTGTAAATATTAGGGAGAGAAGGACAGAATAAGACAAAGAAAAAACTTACAGTGATGTTTTCTGTCTTCTATATTTTAATGAGCATGAAGCATTAAAAATTATTAACATATAAAGAGATGAAGGATTTGTGGTGCTAATTACTTTATCTCTTTTTGTTACCCAGTATTTTTTATTTATTTAAATACTTCAGTATGGCAAAGAAAGATACACTAATATTACATTTAAACTAGTGTCTGGGGAAACAAAAATGGAAGTTAACCTAAGAAAAGAAATGGGGTTGTAAAAATATGGGCAGTTTAAGAACAAATAAATTGTTTTCTTTATTAAGTAAGAACCCTACATTTTGAAGACCATGGAAGAATGAATGTCAATATCATTTGTGACTTGTACTGATACTCCTTTCCATTATTAAAGCCTATAGAAATAGTCAACCTACGGGTAGCGATAATGTAAAAGGTGAGAGAAAAGTGAAAACAAAAGTTTGGTAATTGTGTCTTAACAGAAGTAGTTATGAAGCATTGTAGAACATAGGCCTCCTTGATTGAAATATACTGACTCAGACAGGTTGAAATGCAAGCATAGGCGGAATAGCAAATGGAGATCTGAGAGGAATTGAGAAACCTATGTTTTGTGTGTATGTGGTGGGGTAAGGATGTTCATATGTATGTTGATATTTTGCAGTTATTACAAATATGTATGGAAGCTAGTAGTTAATATTTAATGATTCCTTCAGTCACAATACACTTTGTTTTGTGAGACAATGTCTGTCACTAAATAGTGGATTACTCATTGGGTAGCAGTCCCTATGGATGCAGCTATCTTTTCCTCCTCATTTCTGGACATGTAGACCCAAAGCATCTTCCTTACCTTTTTACATGAATGCAGGGAATCTAAACTCAAGTCTATGATTTAATAACTGCATGCATATAATAATTTATGCAGTATAGCTACAAAGAACATACTTATATGTTGCATAGACAGAAAGTATAAAGATTAGTGGAAGAGGCTAGCAACCTCCAGGAGCCCAAAAGTATTAGATTCAAAATGTAAATTATAGCAAAATCCAGATATATCATTAGATATTTATTTTGATGAAACATAAACATTTGTTTGTTCTTTTGCACCACATCTGAAGGATACTTTTATTTTTACTGGAAACTCAAGAGAGGCATTTTATGATCTTAATGGAAAGTGGCAAGACACTTGAACATATTTTGTCAATAAAATACCAGATTCTTCATTAGGTCAAGCTTTATCCTCAAGGCTAAGTGCTATTGCTTAACAAAATTCTTTTCATATTTTATCGAGTTACTGCGATGTAAACCAACTGTCTCTTTATTATTCATGATTCAAAATACTGAATATAGAACAAATGAGAAATACCATTTGTTGAAATCTTCAGGAGCACTATGGAAAGAACTCTCATAGGGAAAATGTAAAATAATTTTAATAGTGAAAGGTCAATGGTGCTGTAACAGCTTTTTTGTTAGGTGGATGAGGCATCAGGTAATGAGAATACCTTTAAAAAGATGACTCAATGATGACTGTCTCCTACTAGTGTTTTATTGTGATCATACAACCACACAATTGAGAAATGTAACTGAGGGTCATAAATACAAATAGGCCCTTAGAATCCGTCAGTAAATGAGGCTGGAAGATTAGAAACTTATAAGCCAATACTTATTAACTGAATATGTGATGTACAACTTGACTGCAACTTCAAGAATATATTATGTGCCTATTTTCCATTTTGTAAAATAGATTATCTATTCCTACATACCCTTGACATTCAAAATCTGTGTTAGCTACTATCGTTATAATTTAAAAGTAAATAAATAAGCATTTATTACAATGTTTGGGTTGTAGGTTATATTTTTAAATTCCATTATTATTGTTAAAATGTCTAAAGTAAAAGTTAAAAAAGGCAAATTTAATTTAAATCTACCTCAATATTTTTAGTCTGATGAACATTGTCTGGTGTAGATTAACCAATGTCATTTCAAGGACTATGAAAATCAATGTCTACAATAATCCTGTGTGCTTTATAGGATAAACAAAACTAATATTAAAGTCAATGAATTAATTGTAGTTCATTCAATACTGAAACATTCATATGATCTATTGTACAATTTAACAAATTATTTTTAGAGAACTATTCAATTGCAGAAAATTGCACTGAATAAGATTTCTCTTATATGCCTTCTCCCCTACAGGCACAGAGTGGCTTCTTTTATCAATATATGGCTTTACAGTATGGCTTATTTCTACGACTCATAAAAGACTCTTTATCATTAAAGTCTATAGCAATCATTAGGTTGATTTTCATATTGTAAAACTTTCTTGATGTTGAACCTAAAATATAGCTCCGCAGATGAAGGTACTTGCTGCCAAGCCTGACAATCTGAATACCATCCCTTAGATCATTGTGGTGTAATGAGAGAACCAATATCTACTCTTTGTCTTCTGAATTCCATAGGCATGTTTTGACATGACTTTGCCCTCATATGTACTCTTGCAAGAAAAGTAAACAAACAAGTAAACAAATTGCCCTTGAAGTCTAGAAAGCAAGAGACTGCATGTTTAACCCTAAATGTATCCTACATAACTAACTTCCTTCTCCAAGGTTAAGACCATTGCAGAAGAATTGGCCAAAAGAGTGTATGAGCACGAAACAGTGGATGAGGACACAGATGTGTCTTTGGGACACATCTGGACAGTTCAAGCAAGGAACTTACAGTTGAGATAGCCCCAGACAAGCAAATATTAGCATGGAGATGGAACTTGGGCACACAACCCAACTCCTAGTCACAGAGAATTTGACAACTTTTATCTACCAGGAGAGAGAGACAGACAGACAGAGAGAGAGAGAGATCTAGCAATACTTGAAAGGCACAAACTGATCTTAGTAGTTTTAAAAAGAGACACAAAAATGGTTGAGAAGGGAAGATAAGCTTGATACAGGAGGCAGGGAGGGACAAATATATTTAAATACATAAAATGTTGTGGACAGATACAGATTATTATAGTACATTGATTTTATTTTTAGGCTTCTAACATTTTTCAAAAATATTTTAAGCTAAAGCAAAAATAATAAATGAATTTTAATAAAAATCGGAAGAAGTATGGATTTTTGCAAATTCATGACACACAGGTGACATGATAAAAGTGTCACTGGCTTAAGATTAATTATATTCAGATTTTTCCTTACTTCTTCACCTTAGCTGGCCTCATCATGATACAGATTTGGAATCAAGCACTATGTAGACATTCAGTGAGGCTTTCCTTTCTTCTTGGAATATATTTAATGTCCTACCTCAGCACTTTCTGTGTCTTAATAGCTCTATTTTTAAATTAGTTAGTCTTGATACACAAAACATAAAAGTGTATATAGTACTGGGGCATCATGTCATGTTCATATATTAATATATAAAGTTACATATAGTAAATTTTATATGTAGTGTTTCTCAGAGTAATATATCAAACGTCAAATATTTGTCAGACTTCATGTTTAAAAAAATATAGTTCACTTTGTTCCAATTAATCTACTTTTCTTGTACACGTCTAAGTTTCTTTTTTATATTTGTTATTAAGCCAGTTAATATTTCATCACATGTGTGTTCCATATTTTATTTGTACAGCTTAGAAGATTTGGAGTGACTCTAAATAAGTGTGGTGTAAATATTCATGCCTATTATTGTATTTGAATGGAATTCTTCTATATCCCTTGGGGAAATAACATGGAAATTATTGCTGGGTCATATCAGGGGTCACATAAGAAAAACATGTAGCTTGTTATTAGCTGGACCCTTCAGAAGGGTGTGAGCAAAGCTAACCTAAGTAGGTCAAAGTTCAATGTTCAAGAGAACATAGAGTAAAGGAAGAAGAAATGATATTTGCTTTTACTGGAAAATCAAATTAGAAGAGGAAATAATAAAGTAAATGAAATCCTGAGGAGAGAGAGATGGGGGGAGAGAGAGTGAGTAGAGGACAAGAAGAGAGAGGGAGAAAGAAGAAGACGAAGAAGAAGAAGAAGAAAAAGAAGAAGAAGAACAACAACAACAACAAAAAGAACAAGAAGAAGCAAATGGGAAACAGAAGGAACGAGAGAGAGAAATTAACATTTAACAACAACAGTAAACATGTGCAGAATACAGGAAGGAAGCAAGGTTTCCAATACCTCCTTTAATCTATAAAGTTATTTTTACTAAAGAAACATTCCCATATGCTCAAAAAGCTAAAAGCAATAAAATATAAATACTGTTAAGAAAAAGATCCAGGCATGGTGGCAAGCTGAAGCATCACACTCAAAACTTAGGCAAGGTCAGGAGTATAAGTGGGCTCCATGTTAGGTGTTAGGTCTGGTAGGCTGCTTTGCAAGATTCTGACTTGAATAAAGAAAAGAACACAATTTAACTGAATACTGAATATCTGACTAAAAATACAGAATTCCAAATAAAATGCATGATTCATGAAGAGCAAGTAGCATTCTGAGCATATGATTTGCACTAAGTTAGGGAATATAAAATGATCATTAAAAACAATGAGGCATTACTATTTAAACACTCTTTCAAAATGTGAAGTCCAACTTTTATCTAGAGGTAATATTTTCCAGATCAATTTTCATTACTGTTACAATAATTCCTGAGAAGTTACTTCTCTCAAACAGGAATTGCTAATGCCATAGGAGAAGAATTAGAAATAACTTTAAGTGACTGCCATGTGTGTAGCTTTACTCTTTTTTATTGTTTTTTGAGATTGTATTTTAAATATATTTCTCCCTTTCTTTTCCTTCATCCAAATTCTTCCCTATATTCATTCCTGTCCTTCTTCAAGTGCAAGGCATCCAATATACATCATAATTGAATACATATATATGTACTTGTGTATACATTTACATTCCTAAATGTAACCAATTGAGTCCATATAATGTTGCTTGTATGTATGTTTTTTGGTTTGACTATTGGCACTGGACAACTAAATGGTATGCTCTTCCTAGGGGAAGTGCAGCTCTCTAACTGGCAGCTTTTGTCATTTACCTACAGTTCTCTGTGTAAGTTGAGACACAAGTTGCCAATAAATCATGATGGTACTTTGCTTTGCATTGTTTTGGAGACCCATTGAAATCATGTGGCAGGCTGAAATATTAAGTCGTTTGTTTAAAATTTGAAGACTTTAAATGTGACTATATTTCTAATGGAGACCTGCATGTATCATGACAGAAGTTAAGCTTATTATGAGACACATCTGGAAGGAACACTGATACCTAGTTTTTTATCCATGTAATATTCCCTTCTTTCCTTTATCTTATCTATTCTCCCTCTTTGTCCTCTGACCTTTATTTTTTTCTTTTCTTCTTTTCCCTCTCCTTTTATTATTTCCTTCTCTTAAACTAAAAATAATTAAGTACTTAATGTATTCTAAGAACTCATCATATGTTCATTTTTGGAGTTTGTATATGAACATATGGCAAAAATAGCTTTCAAAGATTTGAAAGAAATTATTTGAAGTTAAATTAATTCTGATAATTTTATGTTACAAGAAAACAAAAAAAAAATAAGTCACTTTTATTTTTCTTTGGCAGTGTTCTGGTTTACTAAAGGAATTTGGGTCTTAGCTTGCCATCTACATTAATTTCATATCAATAAAACATGAATCAAATCAGAACTGTCACACACAAAATTCTGACAAATGTAATGTCTTAATATAAACCCTGTATAGAAATATCATCAAATATTTATGTTTTCTTATTTGAATCATATTTCATTGTCTATAATTGTGACTTAGGTTATGAATTATATGAGGACCTAAAACAATGCAATTCATGCTATATTTTAAAAGGAATATACACAAATTTTTCAATATTCAGAGGTAAGTATGGTTATCTTCTTGACCCATAAATATCTACTCAGAGTAGCTTCATTTATATAATTTTAAAGTCCATTTTCTTAGTGATCTATATATTTACAATGTAAAACTATATTTTTAAATATTTTCTCCATTTGACTTAAACTATATTCATTTGTATATTTCCCTTCTATATGTGAAATAAAATTATTCCTTGAACAACATATATACATTTATTGTAACATGAATCAGTGGTTCCGTAGTTTGCCCAGTATAATTTTCAGTGTTCTCATCCAGTAGCCACATTTTTCCTTTCATAGATGTCTCATTAGTAATAAGAAACAGGCTAGATTCATAGAGATCCTACTATGGTATCCTATATCATGTTCACAATATTTACTGCATTGAAGATATTAATGATACAGTTATGATCTAGGCAATATGTCATTGAAAGAAAAAACATGATAGGACGTGCCTGTCCCTAGTTATGGTACAGGAGATAGGGACATCTGGAAAAGTCCACAATGGACATGGTGCTGATTAGGCTGGGTCATGTGTGGAGAGGAGTAGGGGAAGAAAGAGTAGAGAGGAGGGAACCATTTGCAGTAGCCTAGACTCTTGGGATGGAGAGTTTGGGGTATGGAGTAAGGTATGATACATTTATAAAGCTCAGAAATAAACACTAAGAAAGCAAAATTATCAATCAATAGCTCGAGCAATAATAGAAATACATAGGTTTCAATATGAAGTGCACAGATGAACAATAAATACTTTGATCAATGCTCTGTCTATTCAAAAGAATGTAAAATCAATCAAACAAACAAATACAAAACACGATACCACTCTCATTTTAACAGGAATGAAAAACAGGGTATTCTGATGCCATTTTAAAGTGATCATAACCCACCAAACACAGACTTCGGTGCCCTTAAATTCTATGTTACGTTTTGAAATCAGTTTAATGAGGGTTGATAGTTTTAGAGAACAAAGTAAGATATAATTTAAAAAGAGTTTATAATACATCATGAAAGTTATTAGAGCAATATGGTGGAAGCATTTCTCAAGTTCAAAATGCTTTCTGATTCTTAGCTTTGGTTGATAGCTAGAGATTTTTATTGTTAATAGGTTCCAAAAGTTTTTATCTTTTGTCACAGGATGTTAATTCTGAGACAGAGGTGGGCAAAGAATGACTGTTGAGGGGGTGCGGGGCCTTAGAACCAGCCAAAGTAAAGTAAATAGCCTCTGGGCCTGGAACATTGCAATTTCAGTACAGTACTGCAATTCTAATCAGTCAGTCTTTGCAGACATGGCTTTCTTCCAGGAATTCTTACTCATAGCTCTAAGGGAGGGGGTGGGGGAAGTAACTGGGAAAATGGAGAACTGGGAATAATGGGTGTAGATTGGGACACTAGGGGTAGGGAGGATGGAATTAGGAAAGGATAGGCTAGGAGGAGGAGAAACAAATAAAAGGCAGCATGTAAACTATCCAAGGAAATCTATCCCTTTGTAAAATAACTGAAAACTTAATTTAAATTTACAGTGACATCTGTTCATCCCTCCATTCAAAAAATGTGCAGTCATATGTCATCATGAGAGTATAATAAGGAAAACAGAACAAAATGAAGACTATCCTATACCAGGAAGGCCCTGAATTCTAGACTAAGAACCATACATTGACTAATAGAAACCTTTTGGTTATTTATAGAGCTATCTTAATTAATGAAAGATGAGGTGTCAGCATATACCAAAAACAAAAACAAAACTCCCCATTTCCACCTCGAAAATCAAAAGTTTTACTCCAATTTTACCCTCAAGGAATGCATTTTTTTAAAATCTGTGACTATTTTCATCTACTTAAAGTGAAAGATTCTTTTATCTATTTTCACTACCATACAATTTGATAGTTTATAGATTTGTTTACTTAGATAAATTTTAGTCCAGCTACCTGAAAAGATTAGAATCAAATATACCATAAGCATAATTAATGACATTAAGTTTATTCACTATGTACATACTATTTAAGTTTTCTCTTTGTATGATTATCTTCTTTGTTCTATACATAAGTTATATAAAGGTAATAACATTAATAAGTAATTAACAAACATCAATAAAGTAACGAAAATAAAAAGTAATGTGTAAAAGTCTCCTGTCAGAGCTTATATGCATATGGGAATTGCTGTCTTTTTTTTTTAATCTAGAATGATAAAAGAAGCAGATTCCTACTAATAGTTTTCACACTTAAGCCAATTATCTTTCTTTTGTGGTTTTAAATGTATCTGACATTCAAAGCATTCTCTCAATTATACCCTGGCTCAGGTGTTCATTATATATTTTCATAACACAACAGGGGTGGCCCATCACATTTTATAGCACTTGCTTATTTTTTGCTACTAAAGTCTCAGTAGGAAACATGCCTATAATGGTTTCTGTTACATCTCAAGAATGTGGCATAATTTCTAAAAAAACTGTCATAATGTTTGTAGGGGCAACTAATTGAGTAATATCTAAGGAAGTGAAAATAATTGAATGCCTAGAAATTTGGGATAGGCATATTGCTTATGTGATGTAAAGTAATTAAAGATGTTGGGATACATTCATATTTTTCCCACTTATTGAGAATAGATTCTTTCCTCATATAAAATATCCTAATTATAGTTTTCCTTCTATTATTCCCAGTTATCCACCCAATTCCTTCTGAATCTACTCCCTTTGTCTCTTGTTAGAAATTAACAGGCTTCCAAGAAACAATAATGAAACGTGACAAAAGATAAAGAAAAATAAATAACATCAAATTTGGACACAGAAACTCAACATTAAAAAAGAGACCTGAGAGCAGGTACAAGAATCTGAGCCCTACTTGGTCTCCCAGGCAAGAGTCCCATAATTCTAAGCTAGTAGCTATCATTTATATGCAGACCCATGTAAGCCTTATGCTTACTGCTTTAGTTTCTGTGAGCTCTTATGTGGATTATTTAGTTCATTCAGAGGGTCTTGTTCTCCTGATGTTCTCCATCCCTGGTTCTTAAGCACTTTCTGCCTGTTCTTCTCCTAGATTCCTTGAGCTGTGCAGTAAGCGATTTGTTAGAAACCTCTCATTTAGGCTCAACATGTAATAATGTCTGGCTGTGGGTCTCTGCATCTGTTCTCATCTGCTGCTAGAGGAAGTCTCTGTGATAATTATTGGATAAAGTACCAATTTGTGAGTAGAGAAAAATATTATTAAGAGTCATTTTCTTGATTTCTTTTGACCAGCCATGTCTGGTAATTGGGCTATCTCATTATTGGTAATTGGTTACCCAGCAGTGTCATGTATGGGATCTCTCTTGTGCAATGGTCTTTAGTCAAATCAAATGTTGATTGTCTAACCCACAAGTTTGGTGTCACCATTGCTCTAGCATATTTTTTAGAAGCACAGATTGTAGGTCAAAGATTTTGTGGCTGGGTTGCTTTCCATGATTTGCTATTGTTATCCTGCAGAGTACATTCTCTCATGATAGATACTTGAATATAAGGGTGAAAGCTCCATGTAGGCACCAGCTCAGTGTCTCCATGCTCAATCAGGTATGTGGGTATTGTTTTTAGCAGTGCAGCCCACCTTCAGTTTACAGAGAGCAATTTTTGTCTTAGCATCAGCTAAGCTGTTTGGAGATTTTAATGGATCTCCCTTGGCAAACAACTCAGTTGAACACAAGGAAGTACTGATTCTGAAGCCTTCCTTGGCTACTGACAAAAGGTGGCCTGTTGATACTTCATATTGCATACTACTAGGATCACTTTCATATATTGCAGAAATATCCCAGTGCACTGGCTTTTCTTCCTATCCTCAAATGTTTCCAGGTCCATTCATTTCATTCTCTCCTCCAGACCATCTTCCTTGCCACTGATTCTCCTGTCCCCACCTGCCAACTGTCTGCTTATAGAACCTATTTTCTTTCCTTCTCTCAGGGAGATCCAGGAGTTCCTTCCAAGACTATCCACTGTATCTAACTTTTCCTATTAATTACTTAATGGCCAATATCTAAATATAAATGACTATATACCATATGTATCATTTTGTTTGGATTTGGGTTACTTCACCTAGGATGATATGATATTTTCTAGTTCCATCTATATTCCTGAAATTTTCATAATAGTGTTTTAAGCAATTCTCTATTGTGCAAACCTACCATATTTTAACCTCATTCTTTTGCTAAAGGATGTCTATGTGATTTTCAGTTCTTGGCTATTAGGAATAAAGCTCTAATGCACATGGTTAAGCAAGTGTCCTGGTGGTAGGATGAAAGGCCCTTTGTAAGTCCAAGAGTAGTGTAGCTGGATCTCAAAGTAGATCTATTTCCCCCCTTCTAAGAAGCTGCCATATTGATTTCCAAAGTAGCTGTACAAGTTTGCATTCTCACCTGCAATGGAGTGCTCTATAGCCTTGCCAACATGGGCTGTCACTTGTGGTATTGATCTTAGCCATTCTGATAGGTGTGAGATGGAATCTCAAATAGTTTTGATTTGCATTTACCTGGTGGCTAAGGTTGTTGAACATTTCTTTAAGTGTTAGTAAGCTATTTGAATTTCTCTACTGAGAATTCTCTATTTCTGTATTCCACTTTTAAATTAGATTATGCATTTGCAGATATCAAGCTTCTTGAGTTATTTGCATATTTTGAATATTAGTTCTCTATGGAATGTGGGGTTAATTATAAATAAGAATTCTCATTCTATAGACTGCCTATTTGCCTCTTGAAAGTGTCTTTTGTTTTACGGAAACCTAAGTATCTGACAAGATACTCAAATTTTATGAGAATAATTCTAGAAGATGTTGACAACTGCTAAAATGCTAAATATTCAAGTTTGTTCTACTTGTGAATACTTCATTTGACATTTTGAAATCAAAGTGTTTAATTTCACTCATACCAATCAAACTCTAAATCCCTTTGGTTTTTGTAACGAGAGGGAAGCATTGAGCAGATCTTTTACTTAGGACAAATTAGAATTCAGAAAAAGAAATGTGTGCACCACATATTTTTGTATGTCTGGTTTGTCTGTGTACATGTACTGGGATACTGAGAGAAGGCTAACAGGATGTGGACCAGTGGAATGAGGTGGTGGTAAAATCAGATTATTTAAAACCATTCAGCAATTAATCTTAGAAATGAATTTTATGTCATTCATTTCTTTGATTCTATCATTCTTAAGCTTCTTTATATTATTCTCATCCCTCCAGATAGCTAGACTGTCTTTAATATGTGTAAAATTTAATTAAACCTGTATGTTTTATGAATAACATTGCAGGAACATAATTTATTCATATATAGATAACACATGCCTTGCACTGAGGTTCTGCCTTGAAAAATCACATTTTTAGTATGAAAAAAGTTTAAGTTACACATACACATGACACATGTAACATACCAAATGCTGTAGTTCAGCCATATGGCACATGAGAGTTTCAGTTGGCAACCAGCTTGTTTATCTGGCTGTCTGAGAGTTGTCATCCCTTGCTGCTGCCAAAAGAGACTGTGTCTATATAAGCATGTTAACATGTGTTTGTAACTTAAGCTATGTTGAATTGTAATCTTTCTTTGTTTATATCTCCAGGAATACTTAGCTATATGCAGTAGTTACTTTTTTCATCATCACATATAAATAACTGACAATAAACAATATTATGCAGGAAAGATGTATTTTTGGCTTGAAGTTTGAGTGAATAGATTCTGTTATGGCTCTACAGCATGGTGTTGGCAAGCACAATTTTCAACAGTTAGAGCACTGTGCTGCTCTCTCATGTCTTTGTGGAAACATAAAAATGGAATACTGAGCCTCATCTGAATTTCTTATTTCCATCTTAGCCTTGGACCCCAGTGGATAGTATTCATCTTCCAAAATCAGGGCAGTCTTTTTCATTCAAATAATCTTTATAGAAATGTTCTTACAAGTGTACCCAAGTGCACACTTCACTAATATCTATTGTATTTCTTAAGCCAACCATGTTAGTAATACAAAATAATACTGATAACCCACCACTAGTCACCTTCACATCCAGACATATTATTCTAAACCATAGCACCATGTGAAAATTTATCAACTATTAGTCATTAATCAATAAATATCCTCTTTTCTTATGTGGGTTAACATTGTATTAACTGTTTCTTCTCATAAATTTTTAAGTCATGTGAAGAAAACATAACAGGCATAATCTCCTGTCCTTGGAGGAATAGATAAAAAATTTTTACTGCAAAACTATTCCTAGTGTATTTAGTGGATATTCAGAGTTTTGACTTTTGTCTTCACAATTATGAATGTTTCCTTTCTTGTTTTGTCCATGTCAAAATCTTGCTGACCATCACATATGCTCATTTCATTTCAGTAGCTTCCTCAACACCAAATAAACTAAACAGGTTCATATCAATGATCAGATGCCTCAAGTTTATTTTGTATGCTAAAGGTAAAAAAATGGCATACTCAAATGATTGAACATAGATTTTTCCTTAATATGCTTTTAATTTAATTATGAAAATAATATACAAATTATAATTCTTAGAGGTATACTGAGTCAGATTCTATTAGCAATTGTTTAACTGCTTCTGAAATATGGTTTTGCAATTCATTTCAAGCCATATTCTAAACATGGGACATTCATAAAAAAAACATTTAATATTTTCTTTTCATGTTTTAATCAACACATTCACTAACACAAGTATTTGTATATAAAATGTCAAAATAAATTAACACAATTTTATGTAATAAGTTGTTTATATTTTAATTTCTTTACCAGACTATAAATGCCTCCATAACTTTATTTTTTGAATTAATATAAATACTTATTGCTTAGAATTGCAAAGAGTCACAAATATTATTCAGTATTTTTCAATAAGAGAGTAATTGTCCTTACCATTTTTCTTTAACTGTTAAGGTCAGAGTAAAGGAATCACTTATAGAAACAAAAGTTTCACAGATAGAATAAAAGTTCAAAGATCTAATCCTTACAAATAATAACTGTAGGTTAGTGTGCAAAGACAACCTGTATTTGAGGGCTAAGTGTAGAGGAGAGAACTTACCTGGCTACTCATTTGTCTTTAGGTAGGGAAGTTAGCCTGGCTCATCACATTAGAGATAGCATTCTCAAGGAGCCAATATAAAGGCTATCTACAAGAAGTCAACAGCCAGCATCAAACTTAATGGAGAAAAACTCAAAGCAATCCCACTAAAATCAGGAACTAAACAAGAATGGCCACTCTCCCCTTATCTATTCAATATAGTTCTCAAAGTTTTAGCTAAAGCAATAAAAGGAGATTAAGGGGACACAAATAGGAAAAGAAGAAGTGAAACTATCTCTATTTGCAGATGATATGATTGTATACATAAGTGACCCACAAAATTCTTCCAAGGAACTTCTACAGCTGATAACCACCTTCAGCAATGTAGCAGGATACAAGATTAACTCAAAGAAATCAGTAGCCCTCCTATATGACTAAAGATATAAGGGCTGAAAAAGAAATAAGGGAAACATCACCCTTTATAATAGCTGCAAATAGAATTAAATACCTTGGAGTAACTATAATCAAAGAAGTAACAGATCTATTTGACAAAAAACTTAAATCACTGATGAAAGAAATTGAAGTGGATATCAGTAAATGGAAAGATACCCCATGTACCTGGACAGGTAGAATTAACATAGTAAAAATGGTAATTCTACCAAAAGCAATCTACAGATTTAATGTATTTCCCATAAAAATCCCAACACAATATTTTATGGAACATGAGTGACAATACTCAACTTCATTTAGAATAACAGGAAAGCCAGGATTGCCAAAACAATTTTGCTACACAAAAGAACCTCAGGAGGCATCACAATCCCACACTTCAAGTTATACCATAGAGCTACAGTAATAAAAATAGCCTGGTACTGGCATAAAAACAGACTTGTGGATCAATGGAACAGAATTGAGGATCCAGACATTAAACCAAAACCTGTGAACACCTGATCTTTGACAAAGAGGTCCAAAATATTCAATGGATAACAAATGATGCTTGCATAGCTGGATGGTGGTATATATAAAAATGCAAATAGATTCAAGCCTGGCACCCTGCACAAAACTCAAACCCAAGTGGATCAAAGACCTCAATATTAACCCAGCCACTTTGAACTTGATAGAAAAGGAAGTGGGAAATACACTTCTATGAATTGGCACAGGCAACCACCTCCTAAATATAACACCAGTGGCACAGACACTAAGATCACCAGTCAATAAGTGGGATCTCCTGAAGCTGAGAAGCTTCTGTAAAGCCAAGAACACTGTCAATAGGACTAAAAGATAGCCTACAGAATGCGAAAAGATTTTCACCAACCCTACAAGTGATAGAGGATTGATCTCTAAGATATATAAAGAATCCAAGAATCTAGAGACCAACACCTTGAATAACCCAATCAAAAAATGGGGTTCATAACTAAAAGGGAATTCTCAGCAGAAGAATTACAATTGGCTGAAAGGCACTAGAAAAAGTGCTCATCATCTTTAGCCATCAGAGAAATGCAAATCAAAACAACTTTAAGATACCACCTGACACCTGTTAGATTGGCTAAGATAAAAGACACAGAGGCCAGCCTATGCTGGAGAGGATGTGGAGCAAGGGGAATACTCTTCCATTGTTGGTGGGAGTGTAAGCTTGTTCAGCCACTTTGGAATGCAATATGGCGGTTTCTCAGAAAATTGAGAAGCAATCTCCCCAAGGACCCAGCAATACCACTTCTGGGTGTATACCCTAAAGATACACAGTTGTACTCCAAAGGCATTAGCTAAACATTGTTCATAGCAGCGTTGTTAGTAATAGCAAGAACCTGGAAACAACCTAGATATCCCTCAACTGAAGAATGGATTAACAAACAGTGGTATATCTGCACAATGGAGCACTACTCACCAGTAAGGAAAAATATTATCCTAAAATTTGTAGGCAAACGGATGGATTTGGAGAATATCCTCCTGAGCGAGGTATCACAAACCCAGAAAGATAATCAGGAGATGTACTCACTCATTAGTGGACTCTAAACAAACAAACAAACAAACAAGAAAAAAACAAAGCATGCCCAAGCTGCGAACGACAACCACTGAACAGCTTGGGATCAGAAACATCTTGAACTGACTCCTTGGATCCCACTCCCACTAGAGGAACACCTGACTCAGTCTTGAGGTTGGGGGGAAAAACCGGAGCTGCCAGGAATGGAGGCTGAACTAACAATATTGGGACGGTGGGACCATGGGACCACCTGCTGCCTACGAGTGGGCGGGGATGGGGAGTTGTGGAGAAGAGAGAATTACCTGATGTGTTAGGAGAGGGAAAGGCCCTTGAATAAGGATATACAGGATAGAATGTGTGACTTATTTGTTCATAATAAATAAATAAAATAATAAAATAATAAAAAAAAGAACCTGGAAACTGGAAACAACCTAGATGCCCCTCAACTGAAGAATGGATTAAGAAACTGTGGTATTGTGGTGGAATGTTCTCTGTACGATATAAATAAAGACTGTTTGGACCCATGCAGGGCACCGTAGAAGTGGGTGGAGAATCAGAGGCAGCCAGGTAGGAAGAAGGGGTGGAGTTTACCAGTCGCCATCTGTCCCCCGAAGAAGAAGCATGTAGGAATTCAGGTGAGCCACGGGCTGTAAGCCACGTGGTGGGTAGATTCATGGAAATGGGTTGATTTAAGAAGAAAGAGCTAGGTAGTAATGTGCTTAAGATATGGGCCAAGCAGTGTAAAGTATATAAGCGTGTGATTCATTTCTTTTGGGGGGGCAAAAGCTGCGGGCGCACAGATCATGCTCCATACCGCCGGCACCACACGTGTGCCAGGTCACAAATCTCCGGACCCAAACAGGCCGGGAAAAACATACTACAACAGATGGCGTTCCCAACGTTGGGCACGAACACCCGCATAAAGCCTGAGAAAGTTTAAAACGGTTTTTTGAATTGCATATTTGAATTGATTTATAGTACAGAGACAGTGTGGTGTTCAGGCAGGAATTTAAAAATGGCGCGTCTGCGGCACACAGCTTAAACTCAGACGTTTTACGACAGGATTGGCACAAGTGTGATTGATTTAAGGTTTCTGTTTATACTAACAGAAAGGAAACAGTTTAAAAAGGTTTTTCTCGTAGCAGCATTTCCTGAATTTGTGCTCTTTACAGACAGCGGCAAAGCAGCAGCGGGTTTCTCCGCCATAGTGAAACAGAGGGGCGGAGTCAGCAATTAAAGTGACACCGACCTTTTAAAAAGCTCTTTGAGTTAGAAAATGATTAAGAATTCTCAATAAGACAGATTTAGACGCTCAAAACCTCTAAACGGGGTACAATGTATGTAAAATACGCATAAGCTTCAGAGAGAGAGAGAAAGAAAAGGAAAAAGAAGAGGGTGAAGAAAGCCCTTGAAAAAGGAGAAATAGGAATAAAGTTAAAGGCCACATAAAGATGGCAGATAAACAAAGAGTCTGGATTATGTTTGTTGTGTGTTCTTTTAATTTTTTAACTTTTAATGAGCTAATTGCAGAGAGACAATTTTTTGCTAAGGCTGCTGAGTTAAACCAATACTTATATTTTAAAGATGTCTTAACTTTAAAATCTGTTTATAAGAATATGTTACTTGGGAAAAGAGTTTCTGCTTTTGTCTCCACAGAAGATCAAAACCTGTGGATTGGTTCTAGGCAAATGTGGTTCCATCTACCAAGGCCACCTGAATTAACATTCTCAGCTTCCAAGAAGCCAGTTGAGATGATCCAGCTTCAAAACCCCATGAGATTGTCATCGTCCTTTGACAGCAGGAAGTAGTAAAAGAAAGAGCTTCGTCCAAATTCCCAAAAATATTACTTATTAATGCTTGTTTTCATTATAAATGGTTAATGGTCATAGTCAGTTTCTTAAAAAAAATGGAGGAGGAGGATATGATATAGGAATGGTTAGAAAAGATATGTGGATTTTGATGCATTGATACAAACTTAAGGTCAATTTTGTTATGCTGTTTGTATTTTTCTACTCTTGATTAAGGTATGA
>PVIH01020456.1:21253-32458 GCA_004025045.1 Sigmodon hispidus | reverse complement strand
AAAAAAAAAAATTAAAAAAAAAAATAAAAAAAAAAAGAAAAGAAGTTTATTTAGTCTTATGGCATATACTCTGTAAAAATTTTACCTATGTATGATTTGATTATCTGTTTTTCAATGTTCCATCATTTTCTTGAATGTTTTAATTTTTCATGTTATCACCTTATATCTAAAATGTTACTTTTTTTTAATATCAGTAACTTGAAATTAGATCTCATCAAAACTCTTATGCTTTGATATTTGCCCATGTATTCTGCTTATTAAAGTTTTTAATACAAAATTAACAAAGATTGTATAATATATTGAGTATTAGGTTTCTTAAATACAATTTGTGTAACAATAAAGTCTTAAATACATTGACTAAGAGAACCCAAGTGTACTTGTTGTTAAAATTTAAAAATATGTTGCACACATGCTATTACTAAACTTGCTGCTTTACACAAATTACTCTGTGAAAAATATGTTCATAAATTTATTAACTATACTCCAAGTTAAATTTTCTGTGAATAAAATGGAACATTATACTCCATCTATTGGCAAATCCCAAGGATTTGCACCACTGAGCTTATCCAAAGTGCTCCTGGGTCAAAAGACTCTTAACCAGACACATTTCCATAACAGAAAATCAAAATGTACAGGGTATAATGAATCACAGTGAAACTCACAGTTGAAGAGGCCATGAGGTTCTCTGCTAATAAAATGTATCAAAGCAAGAATCAGAAGTATCTGATTCACCGTTATCTCTGGCCTTGCATTTGGCTAGCTAAAGGCCTATTTGCTTTCCTATTTGATTATCTTTCTTTATAAACAGAAGATAAACAAAATGCAGAAAAAACAAATCAAGGTCAATAGCTCATCTTTGCCCTTCCAAGAAAAATACTCATGAATAATATACAACATTGATACTTAGTATAATCTGGCAATAATAGCAATAAGGTGGTCAAAATATTCTTTTGTTTCTTAAATGTTTTCTGCCATAAATCTATTTAACAATAAAAATTAGTCATGTAAGAAATAAGAGCTTATATACAATACGGCAACTTGTTCACATATATACTAAGAAATAAAAATACAAAAATAAATTCAGGAATAAAATTACTTCTCTCACCTCCTTTCTCATGCCAGAAAACATTCACAAAGACACATATGTAAACATAAACAGACATTCAATTTAGCAAAATTTGGAAAAGTGTATATTTCAAAGATCTATAGAATTCAGTCAAAAAAAATCAGCCCTAATAAAATCTCAGATAAGTTGTTAAAATATTCGTCAAATTTATTTTGACCTTAAGTTTTTCTATAATATTTGAAGTACTATATTTAACAGATATGAGGAGGATTGACAGCCTTGTCTTGTTTCTGATTTTAGAGGAATTTCATTGAGTTTATTTCTAATTTGATGTTTGCTATTGGCTTGCTATATATTGTCTTTATTATATTTAGGCATGTTCCTTGTATCTCTAATGTCTCCAAGACTTTCACTACAAAAGAATTTTGGATATTGTCAAAGGCTTTTACAGCAGCTTACAAGGTGATTCTTTGGTTTTTATCTTTCAGTTTGTATATATGGTAGATTATATGTCTCATATGATGCCTACTTGATTATGTTGACTGATCTTTTTAATATGTTCTTGGTCTATAATTCTCTTTTTTGATAAATCTTTGTGTAGTTTGTGTATCAGAGTAACTGTTGCCTTAAAGAATTAACTTACAATGTTTCTATTTTGTAGAATAATTGGAGAAGTATTGGTATTAGGTCTTCTTTAAAAATCTGGTAGAATTTTGCACTAAAACCATGTGAGTTTGTTGGGGTTAGGAGACTATTAATGAATTTTTCTATTACTTTAGGGCTTATTCATTTATTTAAATTGTTTATATGATCTTGATTTAACTTTGGTAAGTGGTATCTATCAAAAAATTTGTTCATTTTATTTATATTTTTCAATTTTGGGAAGTACTGTATTTTTTTTTTGGAAGTATGATCTAATGATTGTTTGATTTCCTTAGTGTCAGGTTTGATTTCCTTCCTCAAGAGGTATCACCATCCTCAACTTCAAATTATACTATAGAGCTACAGTAATAAAACAGCTTGGTACTAGTATGAGAACAGAGTTGTGGATCAATGAATCCAATTGATGATCCGACATTAACCCACACACCTATGAACACTTGAGTTTTTACAAAGAGGCCAAAAATATTCAATGGAAGAAAGATAGTATTTTCCACAAATGGTGTTGGCATAACTGGATGTTAGTGTATACAAAAATAAAAATAGATCCAAACCTATCACCTTACACAAAACTTAAATCCAAATGGATCAAAGACCTCAACATAAACCCAGTTATACTAAACTTGATAGAAAAGAAAGTGGGAAATACCCTCCAAGGCATTGTCACTAGTAACCACTTTTTAAATATAATACTAGTAACACACACATTAAGAACAGCAATCAATAAGTGGGACATCCTGAAACTGAGAAGCTTCTGTAAAGCCAAGGACACAGTCAGTAAAACAAAATGACAGCCTAAAGAATGAGAAAAGATTTTTACCAACCCTACAAGTAACAGAGGATTGTTTTCTAAAATATATAGAGAACTCAAGAAACTAGATCCCAAAACTCTTAATAAACCAATTAAAAAATGGAGTTCAGAACTAAAAAGGAAATTCTCAGCAGAAGAATTAAAAATGACTGAAAGGCAAATGAAAAAGTGCTCAACATCTTTAGCCATCAGAAAAATGCAAATAAAAATAGCTTTGAGATACTACCTTACACCTGTCAGAATGGCTAAGATTAAAAACTCAGTTGACAGCCTATGCTAGAGAGGATGCTGAGCAAAAGAAACACTCCTCCATTGTTCGTAAACTTGTTCAGCCATTCTGGAATGCAGTATGGCAGTTCTTCAGAAAACTGGGAATCAATCTTCCCAAAGATTCAACAATATCACTCTTACACATGTACCCTAAAGATGCACATTCCCACCCCAAAAGCATTAGCTCAATTATGTTCATAGCAGCATTATTCATAATAGCATGAATCTGGAAACAACCTAGATGCCCCTCAACTGAAGAATGAGCAAGCTGTAGTACATCTACACGATGGAGTACAACTCAGCAGTTAGAAAAAAATGATATCCTAAAATTTGCAGGCAAATGGATGGATATGGAAATTGTCTTCCTGAGTGAGGTATCACAATCCCAGAAAGATAAACAGGGGATGTACTCACTCATTAGTGGACTTTAGACAAAAAAGCAAAGAATACCCAAGCTGCAAACAACAACCACTGAACAGCTGGTGATATGAAACACCTTATAACAACACCTTGGAGCTCATTCCCTCCAGAGGAACAACTGATCTAGTCTTGGTGTTGGGATGAGGAAAGTAGATCTGCCTGCAGTGGAATTTTGTAAGCTCGCGAAACAGTCTCTGCAAGTCAGAAAATCCTCAAAATTTTAGTGCTTGCTCAAAAAGAGTCGTTTGAGAAAAATTTATTTGAAAATAAAAGTCATCACAGAAATAGCATACTATTTTTTCTACATTTTGAACAAAATAGCTAGAGTACTTTTAATATTGATTTATTATACACATATGAGAACATGAAGAGCATGTAGCTAGCAATTAATCATTGACTTATTCTTTACTTATTATTATTATCTGTTTATTTATCATCATCTATACTATATAAAAGACAGATTTGTACTGAAATTTCTTTTAAAATATACAGCATTGAGAATACCTTAAAGGGATTAACACAGCTTCAAATTTAACAATAGTTGTAGTTAGTTTGTTCCTATGTAGGCATATTAAATAATGAAAAGAACTATTCTCTGTGACTTTTCTCTGAAATACATGAAACATAAAAAATAAAATTCAAGGCACCACAAGCCAGGTTAGGCTCAGCTACTGATGAAGAAAGTAGACTAAGTCACAGCTAATGACTTGTACTTTAATGAAAAAGTATGTATAAAAAAATCTTTGGAACATTAGGTTTATAAAAGCAATGAGCAGTAACTATAAAACATGATTTAATTTGGATGAATGTTTTGGACATTAGTTAGTAACTGTTGTGGGCAGTTAGTTCAAGGCATGATAAAATGAGAAAGTTCAAGTTGATGGTAAAATATTTTCTTATTCTTTAAAGATTTTGGCATCAGATAAATATGTTTTCTCATTCAAATACTTCATGTTAAGATTGCAGAGATTCATTTAAAGGAAATTGTAAAATAATAAAAAAGTCACATTTTAGGCAGACATTTATCCCTTGTAAAATATGATTATAAGCTGAAATTACATGAGAATTAATAAAAAAAATTGCATGATGTTGACGACTTAATTTGAAAACTATAGAATATTTTATTTACCTATAAGGAATAATCTCAAATATTAGATACATTAAATAGTAGAACTTATAAGACACTTAAAATTAAAACAATTATATGCAGCATCAATGCTGGAGAAATAATGAAACATAGAGGTGCAGAAGAAGTCAAGTACTTTATCATAGAAAAGTTAAATTATAAGATTTTTATAAATGTAAAGTTAGCATCAATGAATGTTAACATATATTTGATTAAGAGTTAGTTGCAGTGCAAGAAATAATTCTGAAATTTCTCACAATATTTGTATCTGTAGAAAAAAAAGAAAACATGGCAAGCAAACAGAAATATTCCTTAGAAGTAAATTATAAAACCTTTCAGTACAACCAGATAATATGCATTCTTCCAGAAGTTCTAACAGAGTAAGTCTATCTGATTCTACTATCCCAGTGTACTTGACAATTCTCCAGATAAGTTTGAGTTTCATATCTAGAGCCCAATCTGCTACCATAACACTAGCCTCTGTGTCTGGCTAAAACAGGGACTGCCCATTTTCAACCTCCAAGTTCCTCATGCATTATCCCAACTTTCTGTTTATCCAGACGTACACATTCTGTGCTAAGATTTAGCTGTGCAAGTCTATCTGTTCTCCTTTTTCTCACACTCTCCAATCCTCATATCAATTCCCATATTCTATGCTTGAGCATGTATGCAAGCCCAGCCTCTATATCTACCTGACTTCAACCCACCTAAGCTATATCCAACATTAAAATCAACATAACCACAAGCCCAGATAGCATTGTAAAATGCAAACATATTAAAGATCAAGGCAATATCTTCTGCATACACATACAAAGACACACAAACAAACACACACAAACACACAAGCACACTTATTCCAGGAATTTAAAAGAATATTTAAAAATTCATCAGAAAATGTCCTTTTTGCCTGCCTTGGGACTTTTTTCCTTCTATTAAGTCAGCTAGTCCAGGCTCAAAGGGTTCTGTTTTATCTTATTTATCTTCTTTGGTTCTTTTTGACTGTCATTTTTCAGAAACCTATTTTTTTTTTGATGAAAAAATGTCAGGAATGAGGATGTTGGAGAGATGTTGTGTGTAGGTAGGTGAAGGGAGGGGAAACTGTAGTTGGGATGTATTGTACAAAATAAAAATCTAGTTTTAGTCAAATAATAGAAATCATAAAGAAACAACTTGATGGGTTTAAATAAAATGAATATAAACTGCCTAGATGACACTTAAGAAAACAAACATATTAGAGATGAGCATGATAAAGACACTACAGAATTTAAAAATAGAATTTAATAAAGAGTTAGAAATATTGAAAAGAGCTCAAGCTAAAGTGTAGGTATGACAGAAAAATAATTATAACCAAACTAAAAAACTTGAGAGAAAGCCTTGTAGGTGTAATGAAGCAAAGAGAAGGTCAAAGATAAAGTAGAGGTTCTAAACAAAATGACTAAGTATTATAAAAGAAAAATGTAAAACACAGTAAAGGAGGATGCAAGAAATCTTCAAATTATAGGCATAGATGAAGAAGTATCTCTGATCAATGGTATAGACAAGATATTCAATAAGTCATAGAATAAAACTTTCATAAGCTAAGGCATACCCATACAAATCCAAGAACTTCACAAAAAAACAAATCAGCAAGACCAAAAAAGAAACTAGCTATGGCATACCATAATAAAAATACTGGACAGAACAAAGAGTATTAAAATCTGCAAATAAATAAATACACAAGTCACATATGAAGGATAACTCATCAGAATAACAGCTGAATATCAATGGAAATCTTGATATTCAAAAAAGCATTTCAAGTTCTAAAATGGCAAGACTGAAAACTTATACTGAGGTACATAATAAAACTATCTGCCATTGTTAAAAAAAGAAAATTTTCCAATGATATAAATAGCCCTACAACATTATAGCCAACAGACAAAAAACTATAGTACATACACAACACAATGTTGAAAGATAAAGAGTGGCATGAGCAGAGCCAAGAGACTGCATTGTTCCAAATGATCAGGAAAATGCAAACCACAAACAAATTTGGGGTTTCATTTTACCCTAATCAAAATAGTAAGATTAGCAAATCAAGTAAAAACAAATGCTGGAGAGAACATTTGGGAAAAGGGAACCTTCATTCTGTCTTGATGGGATTGTAAACTGATGCAGACACTCTGTGAATCAGTGTGTAGACTTTTTTTAAAAAAGACAAATATAAATTTAATACATAACCCAACTATAACATTGATTGGTATTAATCCTAAGTATTCTACATATTACTCCCCAGATACTTTCTCGGTCATTATCGTTTTTGCTCTATTCACAATAATTATGGAATGGAAACAACCCAAATGTCCTTGAGCTGATTAGTTGATCATGAAAATATGACACACATTAATTATGGAATATTACTTACCATTAAGGAAAAATGAAAAATTTAGGCAAATGGATAGAACTAGAAAATATTATATTGAATTATGAAACCCAGAGCCAGAAAGACATACACTTGCTGTCTCTCATAGGCTCTTGCTAGCGTCAAATCATCATGTGTGGGTAAATAACCTGAAGTAACTGCAAAAGTCAGAAAAAATAAAATGGGGGACATTGATAGAGAAATAACAGAACACAAGTTATCTGAAGCTGAAAATGTGAAAATGTAGGGAGCTTTAATTACGGAAATTTTAGGAAATTAATGCAGACAAAGTTAAATAATAGTTACGATGTCTGAGAAACATAAGGAATCATATTAGCCTCTATATGTCTAAAATTCCATACAGTATTTAGAAGTTTGTGTGTGCGTGTGTGTGTGTGTGTTTGTGTGTGTGTAAGAGACAGAGACAGAGAGACAGAGTGAGAGAGAGGGAGAATGAACAAACAGGATGCTGAAACAGATTATAGAAAATATATGTACTGATATTTTTATTACATATTTTATATTCTATGTTATTGTCATTTATCTATGTATCTCTGCCTCTGCTCCTTCTCTGTCTCTTTCTTTTCCCCATGGGTTTGTGTGCTTTTGATTATTTCTACCTTTTGTGATTACTATTCTCTCTTATATAATGGAAATTATTTACTCAGTTAACTCTAATCAGATGGAATCCCAGATGGGATTTTGTGCTATCATTCTTCTAACAGAAGATCAGCCATCTTAAGGATGTGTGCTGCTAGCATTGATTATCATACTACTGAAATAACAGACCTGACAAAATTAAACTTTTGTCAAGGAATCCAAAGTTGAAGGAATGGAAAGAATAGAGATCTGTTGTCAATAGGAGAAAGCCTTTGGCTCTCTGAAAGAGATCCACATCATTCTGACTACATACATAGACAAAACACTCTAGATAATAATGAAAATAATGATGTTCAGTAATAGAGATAAATACTCATTGACCAGGACTGGTTGGTTACCAGAATCTCTCCTAAAGATTTGGTTTTATTATTTCTAACTATAAATAGTTAGAAATAAACTAACTAGAAATAAACTAAAAATGTGTGTCCTCATAAAAATGTAGACATTCTTGGAAGTTGTCAAAGAGTTGTCAAAGCCTCTGGAGCTGGAGTTACAGACAGTTGTGAAATGTCATGTAGTTGCTAGGAATCAAAACTACAGCCTCTAAAAGAAAACAGGTTGTTTTTAACCCTGAGCCACCTCTCCAACCCCTCATATGCACTCTGTGCCTCTATTTAAATCTTAACCTATGTTAATACTCAAATATTTATTTCAAACTAGCTAGATCTTTTTTGACTTTTTGGTATCAATAGCAAAATGAATAGTATGTGGGGTATTTCCAAAGCACTCAGTTATGGTAAATTGGATATGTAGTTTATGGTATTATTATTTTAGGCATTAAAGAAATTGTCTTTGTGGAAACATTTAGAAAATTGGTTAAGCCTAGCATGGTATTATTTATTATTACTTTTTTAATAATGAACTTTTGGCAGTCTTTATGATTTACCCCAAATGTACTTTGTCTGGGGTCTTCTTGGTTTCACAATATTTTGAAAATCTGCAAGATATAGCTTTTTATTCTTTCAAAGTGCAAAAAACCTTCATTCTTATATATTCAACAAAATTTCTATTGAAGAAAATTATTACTCTATTTTGTGTTATAAAATGGAAATGTTTCAGTAATGTTAAATAGTTAAGGAAATTGAGTCAACTACTATATTTGATAGCTTGATTAAACTTCAGATGGCAAATGACATTCCAGTATTAATATTTACCTCATGAATGTGGAGATAACTGCTTTAATATTTGAAAGTAATAACTTGTTAATCATGGGAAGATGATTATTTATATGCACAAAGTCATAATTTATCAATGTACATAATTTGGAGTGCATCTGCAAGTAAATACACACTATATGTATGTTGAAGATATTCCAGGTTTGCAAAGCTTTGATTACTTTTGTCTCAGACAGTATGTTGTATTTCAGTATGAAGGAACAAATAAACCAAAGTTTGAATGAGAGAATTTTTTAAATAAAAATTTATTCAAATTCAAAGCCTGTTCAAAGGAAATATGATAATGTTATTGAGACTTATCCAAATCCCTATAAAGGATTATATAAATAAGCCTCAATTCATAAAATTTAGTTCTAAAAAGGCACATTTGGTAACTAATTTGGTTTACAATTTTCTCAAGCTGTCTGTGTGCATGGAAACTTGAATTATGGTCACTATGAGTGATGAAAAATATTTTCCATCAGGCAAAACTATAAAGCTACTTTTCATATGAGGAAAAAAATCAAAAGCTCAGTGTATATGAGGGGCAATAAAAGAGAGCCTCTTGAACACTGATTAAAGCTAACTAATGCTCCAATCTTCTGTCCTTCTGCTACTCTAGAAAACATGAGACCCACTGATATTAGAGGTCATTTGTAAAGGCATAAATTAAACATGCCATTATTATTCTGCTTTGCAAATCATTTTAATACATCTTAAGCTAGCTTCTCAGAAAGTTTCTATTATTGTTATTAGTGTGAAGCAAGAAGCATGTCACACAACATAGTGGTGCATAACTCAGGCTCACAAAACTACCATATATAAGTCTTGGTACACACAGGACCACATAAACACACACACACACACACACACACGTATCACTAGCAAAATTTCTATAACACTAAGATATATTCAGCTCAAGTTGCAACCATATAATCTAAGAAGAAACCATTGACATGTGACTGTTGTTAGTGCTATACATACACTCTATAACCCTGTCAATGGTTTAAGACAAATCTAATGAGATACTGCTAACTTTCACGAATGTTTCAAAGATCCGAATAACACTTTTGACAATTACAGAAGGACATGGAAAAATAAAAAGGATGATGGAGGGAAAAGCCCTTCACCACAGAAATTTGGTTTCTTTGTTTCGGACTCAAGTAGTCTCTCAAACCTCTAAATGAAGTGGATTGTATGAAGGTGGCCTTCAAAAACAAAGTTCATTTATTTTTTTGTGAGATGTATCCAAAAGCATTGTTAAAGCAGATAATAAGAAAACATTAAAGCCAGATTGTATATTTAAGGTTAACAATACTGATACTGTCTTTCTTGAGTAAATCTGAGCAGTGGATTCCATAAATCATCATAGCATTACATTTACAAAGAAAATTACTTAAGACAAGAAATATAAATAAGCCAATTCCCATGTATTTTTGATTTCTAAATCTTAATATTATAGAAGTTTTTCTAAAACTTTCTTTGTATATTTTCATTTTTAAATAAAAACAGAAAATCTCTAAGGGTTTTTTTTTTTTTTCATCATTTGATACAAATAGAATTTCAGTACGGAAGCTAATGCTATCTTAAGCTTCTCATTTGGTTTTGAAGCACTGGCTACAAGGCTAAGGCTGACCATTGAGCACATATTTATGTTCTTAAAAAAAAAGAAAGATAATTTGAAATAGCTGTTTATTATTCTTGATGTCTATGAAAATTAGCTTTGATGTTCTGTTCTTACAGTATTTGTTAATGTTATGGTTTACACTGAATGCCAACCTGACAGGACTTAGAATCACCTAAGAGATCAGGCTCTGAACATGCCTTTGAGTCATTATCCAAAATGGATTAATTGAAGTGGGAAGATACACCTTAACTGTGGGCAACACTGACGTTGGGATGAATATGAAGAAAACTGATCATTAGCATTTACACCTCTGTTTCCTGACTTCAGACCAGCTGCTTCACGCTCTTGCCAACATGCCTATACACAGAAATAAACCCTTTCTTTGCAAAGTGGCTATGGTCTGGTTATTTTATCCCAGCATAAGAAAGCTAATCATTGATAAAGTTAGAACTTACTGTAGAAAACTATTCTCTCTAATAGACTGAGTGTCGTGATAACCTGATAAACACCACCCCCCCTTTTTTAGAGAAGTGTTGGAATTCTTTGGAAGACATTTCAAATAATTGGTTTTTGGCTAATCATATTTTCCTGAAGGGAAAAACATTCTAAGAATAAAATAATATTGAAGCAATTACAAAGACAACAAATCCAAATAAACAGACAAAAATTAACATAAGCACTGTCATATTTGGATGATTTTCATTTGTGTTAACTGGGACATCAAGTTCTTAATAAATTGTCAAGTTCTCCCACCTGAGTTTCTAATTTATTCTCCCGTTGAGTGACACCTGATATTTATTTTTCAGTTATCTTTATTATAGTCTTATTTCTATTGTTTTGGGGACTTAATGAAGGTAACAGTTCATTAGCACCAGCTTAGTTTTTCAGGCTTAAACCCTCACCTTTGAAATACATGACTGTTAGCAAAAAAAAAAAAAAAAAAAAAAAAAAAAAAAAAAAAAAAAAAAAAAAAAAAAAAAAAAAATAAAAAAAAAAAAAAAAAAAAAAAAAAA
>PVIH01020456.1:0-21153 GCA_004025045.1 Sigmodon hispidus | reverse complement strand
TATAACATTAAACATAAAATATAATCTAATGATTTATTAAGGTTTATAATATTCACCAAATAAAAGACATTGCCAAAGAAAATTAAGTTATAGGCACCTAAAAATTTTATCCTAGGTATAAAAACAACTCTTGGCATTCAAGAAAAGAAAAAACCTAACAGTTAATTTACAACAAGGGCAAAACCCGTGATCATACATCTATCACTGTCAAGAAAGACCCATTAGGACAATTGGCCTAAAAAAAGATCTTAAATGTTTGTTATTGTGTAATCAAACATTAAACAAGAAAACCCAATACAACTGTAAACAACAAAAAAAGGTGAAATCCTAAATTTCTGGAAAGGTGGAAAACAATAGGACTCGACTCCGCTACAGAAAGTACTTTGAAATATAATTTAACAACTTCTTTCAAAGATAAGTGCACCATATGAGCCAGCAATCATGCTGAAATTTATTCCCACTGTCAAAAGTAAATATATTTACAACAGTTTTATCTTTTCAAAAACTATAAACTGAGCAAAGTGTCTTTCAGAAGGTGAATATATATATATATGTGTGTGTGTATATGTGTGTGTTTGTATGTCTCTGTGTATATATATATATAGATAGATAGATAGATAGATAGATAGATAGATAGATAGAGATAGATAAATATATAATGTATGTCAACAAACCATGAAATATTATTTAGTTATAAATCAGAAATGTAACAGGAAGTCACAAAAATATATAAAAATATATTCAGAAACCTTGACTGCATGTCACTATGTGAAGCTAACGAATATGTACCACCCAGTTACTATGTAATTTTGTTTATGTAGAGGGGAAAATTATGAAAAGAGGCATCTTTGAGAAAGGATGAATAGGCAGAATGCAGAAATTCAGATTATGGAAATATACTACGTATGATACTTCATAATCATCAAAGCTTCACATGGTTTCAAACCAAGGCTGCAAATGACTCATTTTGCAAACTGTGGGCTTTGTTTGATAATCAAGCATTACTGGATGATTGTAACAAATTCATCATCCTACTCCACAGCCCAAATAACAGAGAAAGGTTATCTATGTGGAAATGTGAACACATAAAAATCTTTCCATTTTTGCTGTTAACCTACAATGGCCCTTGTAATTCAATTACTTAAAAAAATTAAAGAAAAGAGAATCAAATAATGCATTCAAGATTTCTGAGCAAACCTTGGACTGACTGCTTATTAAAATAGACACTTACTATTGGACATCTCTATCATAATGGCTGACAGCTCCGTCTGTGAAGAGGGTCCTGTGTTTAATCCACCCAGCTGATAAATACATTCTCAGTGAGAATCCTTCAGCTCAACACCTTTAGTATAAGCCTGTTTACACAGTTAATTGCCTCATTTATTTTCTTGTAGACAGCTTACTATAAAGCACACTTTGTCCTAGCTCTCCCTAAGAGACACTTGCCTTATTATACATTTCAATACATATTGAATAATATTTTCACTGAATCATGTTTCCAGTCAATTCATTTCAGATGCTCACTTCACTAACAATCATATGATGAATTAGTGTATTTTCCAGGGAATAAGGTATGGAACCTTTTATTCAATACCAATAGACACCTAATAAATATGTGTTGCAATAATAAGAAAATGTGGTTTTGTTGGTAAAAAATAAATGCAGAAAAGTATTTGAGTAGAGTATTGAGAACAACAGAAAGGCGAGAAATATGGATTCTAGTTTTATGTTTACAGCAGATCCCTGTGTCACTTTGTCATTTTCAACAGAGTGGGTGGCAGCCCTGCATTGTTCTACCTGTAGTATGCATGTGTGCATGTGTGTGTGTGTTTGTGTGTGTGTGTGTGTGTGTGTGTGTATGTGTATGCGTATGGGGGTAAAAATATGTATGTATGATTATATGTGTATTCAACATGCTTTTTATACATTATAATAACTCTATAAACAGGAAATTTTAACCCTAAATAATAACAAAGTAAAAATAACACCACTTTCCTTTGCTTACATGCTTCAAAGGTTTTAATCACTTAACCATTCTAAATATCAAGGTAATAAATTGATATTTTTTTCATTTGTTATACAGAACATTTCTAATTCAAATCACAATTAATTTTTTTTAAATTAAAGATGCAGGGAATAATATATAATTAGTTTACACATTAAATTAATGACTGAAAATAAATTGAAACTAATTTTAAAGGTCAAATGAGTGTATCTTTACTTATTCTACTTTGTAACCCATCTTTTATATATTACAAACAGACATACACACACACACTTAAAGTATCTGCACAAAATATTACTTAATAAAATTGCATCTCTTTTTTTAAACATGTGCTGGTAAAATGTGATCAATTAAAATAGATTCCTATGAGCTATTACTTACAGAACAAATATGATCTTATATCATTCCCTCCTACAAACAAAAATAACAATTAGCTTGATGTTAAGAAAATTTGGAAGTTATTGTTTCAGTATGACTTTGTCATGAAATATCTTGTTTACTGCGTCTATGGTGATTGATAATTTTGCAGGGTATAGTATTCTAGTTTGGCAGCCATGCTCTTTTAGCGTCTGTATCACTTCTGACCAAGCCCTTCTAGCTTTCATCGTTTCCATTGAATAGTCAGGTGTTATTCTGATGGGTCTGCCTTTATAGGTAAGTTGGCCATTTTCTTTTGCAGCTCTTAAAATTTTTTCTTTGTTCTGTATGTTTTGTGGCTTGATTATTATGTAGCACACTGACTTTTTTGGGGGGGCTCATATCTATTTGGTGTTCTGTAAGCTTCTTGTATCTTTATAGGTATTTCCTTCTTCAAGTTAAGAAAGTTGGAAGTCAAACAAAAAATATGAAGAGAAAAACAATGAGAATGTGTTTTAAAACAAACATGTCTTAATACACTAATGTTCATTTATCAATGACTATTCTTACTCAAATGAGAGCAAAAGTCATACACTATAAACACATGAACACACATGGGCACACAATGAATGGGCTAATAAATTGAATTGTGGCCCATGTCTTTAGAAAAATTATATTTGTGTGGGATATATTATATTATGTGTGCTCAAACATATATAGTAGATTATAAGAAATTATGACCAGTAGTAATTAAAAATAAATAGAATGATAATTCATCATACATTTTTGCATCTTAGAAACTGAATTCATCATTTTTGATAACTACATTTGCTTGGAAGTCTTTCTTGTCAGAAAGACTTTTATTTTATTTTATTATTATGTATACAGTATACAGAAGAGGGTACCAGATGTCATCATAGATGGTTGTGACCCACCATGTGGTTGCTAGGAATTGAACTCAGGACCTCTGGAAGAACAGTCAGTACTCCTAAACTCTGAGACACCTCTCCAGCTTCTAATCCAACACTACTTTTATAATCAATGGTATTTTTAAGGATTAAAATAACATTCTAATGTCAGATTACAGAGATAACAAGAGCATCATTCTTCAAGCTGGTAACTACGTTGCGAATTCATTCCTAAGGGACAAAAACCAATTTCATCATATAGCCTCTTCTTCAGGATTTTATACTCAGGTACATGCTTGTATTTGTTTTGGTTAAGCAAATTGACTTTGGGCATCAAATGTCAAATAATTTTTTTCAGAGGAAAAACTAGACTGTGGTTAGAAATAATAAACAACATTTATAAAGCTTGACACAGTACTGTTTTCTTAGAGATTTTAAGAGGATTTTCACTGGCTATGAGAAGAAATGAAGCTGTCTGTACTCACACACTTAGTTTCTTAGTCAACTTTGGAATGAATTAGAAGCAATGAATTGTTTCTTAGCAGAACAATAACTTGTACAATATCAAGATACATAATCATTAGATAGCCCAAATGCTGCTACTCTGCTTACTGCAATTGCTGTGAACACTGGTGTGTTCTTTGTCTCTAACCTAAGAGATTATCGCTCCTGACACTACTTGGGAAACTATGTATCCTAAAAAAAAAAAAAATTAACTATAAAGTAGATGAAAGTGAAACCTCAGACCTTTTAGAGTTACTGACAGCAAATATTCTCACTGAACAAAGCTTACTATATCTTTCTCTGACCTCCCAGTATTTGGAAGAAAAATAGGACCAAGGAGCTCAGAAAAATTCCTCTTTGTCAGCAGTAACACTTTTAGTCTTTTAATGAGACTAACATGAGAATAATAAAGTTCAGAAAGTATCTAAACCTATCAGCAATCCAAAAACAGCAATGTCTAAAAAGGTTTCTATTTTATGTTCTTTTTTATTTTTGTTGACATGTTTGACAAAACTTTTGTGCACTTAAGGACCACAACTAAATATGCTAATGAGCATTTACAATGAAGCAATCATTACTACTGAGCTAATAGAGATACCATTTCTCACATATATGTGGATTTTTTCTATGTATATGTGTACATGATGACAATTTTTTAGATCTACACTCTCACAAATAAGTACAAATGAATTACTGTTATTTGTAGCCAGAACATCATACATCAAATGTCCAGAAGTTATTCATCTTGCATGACTAAAACTTGTTGAAAACTCTTAGTTCAGCAAGTATTGCTACAGTCTCTTAAATTAAGGTAGAAAACATTTTCTTGTTTTTGAATTTGAGAAATATTTTCACACGATAGCTTAAGATGGCCTGAAAATAACATTATAGCACTGGCTGACCTAAAAATCATGACATTCTTCTTGTTCTGTGTAAAAAAGAAATTTTTGTGAAAACTTAAACTTATTGTTTCTATCCATAAAGATTAAGGAATTATTATTTTAATTTGGTTTTATAACCAAATTCTTGCACCAGAGAGATTGAATAATGGGGACATTAGTTGAAAACTGGGATTGAATTTGTTAGGGAAAAAATATAATAAAATCCTTATTTTGCAAATGTAAGGTATTTATTTGAAATAAATTTAAGATTTAATGATATTTACCCTTCTTGATATGCACCGAATAAATTTATCTATACATTTTAACTAGTAATCTTCTTAACATTTAGTTAATTGATTATTTACCATAACTTTTTTACTCCTCCCTCAGCTCTGTCCCAAGATTTTCTTTCAAATTATTTCCTGACCTCAGGGGAAAAATAATTTTCATTTTAGTGATCTCTCTGAAATTCTGTTAGCTGTAAGGTAATTGCTAAGAATTGCCCTCAGTCTTCCTGTCTGTAAATAATGATCTTGCCTTAAGCACTGGGATTCTGAGGTTCCTTCAATGTTTGTATTTTTCTTATACTTCTCTCCTGCTGCTTTGCTTTAGGCCTTTTCTCTCAGTGTTAGTACAGAAACAAAAGAAAAAGAAAAAAAGTCAAATGTCATAAATTTGTTTTTTGAATTATATATCATTATAAACAGTTACACTCTCAAGAATGATTAAATTTCACCTATTCTTTGCTTCATTCACACAGTGATCCTCACACAGAAGTACTTTGGGATTTCAGGAGGAAAAATGATAGATCAACTTCAATATATCAGGTTAACTGGACATGACACTCTGGTCAAGGAGAGATACAGATGCCTAATAGACTTTAAGTGGTCCCATTAAAGACACTCTGAGAATACCACTGTCCTCACACAGTCTTCCATTAGCCAATACAGTGGCAGTGTGATTGGCACCATAGGTAGAGAAGCAGGCATGATAGGTACTGATGCATGGAAGATTTACAGTCAGACAAGTCAAGGGCTTATTGATATTTGAGAACGGCATAAATACTACAGGTTATACAAATAAAAGAAGGCTAACTTTTTCTGAGATATAATATATAAGCAATTGGTGGGAAGAAGGAAAGAATAAGGAAAGCTAAAGATGAGAAAAAGTCAAAAATAAAAATAAAACAAAGAGCCAAAAAGGAACAGAAAGAAATTCCACATAGGGATTATGAGTAGTAGGCACAGGAAGAAGTCTTAGTCTTTATCTGTGAAGAGAAGCTGGGAGCACAGTGAGGTGACAAACATTCGAAATTCAATGGTTTAACATAATAAAGAACTTTCTCTCTTCCTTGTTGCAGGATACCTCAACCTATCAGAATATATTATTTATCATATTTTCTGGTCAGACTGGAGAGTTGAATAGTTTACATTTGTCATTCTTTGGGGTAAAGGAGAGTTCTGGGAGATTTTTCAGTTGTTAGGGGATATTCAGACAAATATGCCTCAGGTACCTCTGTTCCTAACTCACTAGCAACAATGTTACACTATTTTTTCCAAGACAAGTTCTTTCTTTAACATGCTAGAAGAGAGCATATGGCCACCAAAAATATATTAAGGAAGAACATAAAACTGTAACTGGTAGTTGGTAAAAGCCCAGATCTTAGAGTAAGGTCAAAGCTGCCCCCCCATACTACCAGAAAGTTAAAAACTCATATATTTTCATGGGATGGGAAGATCAAAAAACTGGTAAGTGTAGACTATCCCTAACATTTCTAGGTGACTGCCACAGCATCTCCAGGAATTCTGACCTCCTCTTTTCACTTGATTGGGTAGTCAGTATCAGGGTTGTCATGGAAATTGTAAACCATCACGGAACAGTAAATGAAAAATCTACTAGGGGATTAGTTTTTAAAAAGTAGTAAGGAAACTCAAGGACAACCAGAGGTCAAGATGGCAAGCAAGTGTATTTGAAGTGTTATTCTGCTCTGTCTAGCACTGTTTTGAACTTTTGGGGTGTTTTTTGTATGTTAGATTTTACAAAAATTGGCCACTATCATACAACCAGGCACTGTAATGCACATGCTCAGACCATGCAAGGAAACTTGGGCAGGAATGAGAAAGAAAAACAGGGGGAAAAAATAAAGAGGTGGAGGAGAGACTATACTTAACCACAAAGAGATCAAAACATCTATTCTGGGGATGGGAGAAAGATCTCAACAAATAAAAAGACTCCTTTCTCTTGTGGACAACTTAGGTTCTATTCCCCAGTGTCCACAAGATGGATTGTAACAATCTGTGATATCAGTTCTTAGGGTTTCAATGACCTCTTCTGACCTCTGTAGACACCAAATAGGCAAGTAATGAGCACACATTCATGCAGCCAAAACACTCACAAATTAAAAGTAAAATTAATAAAACTGATAATATACTTAAGCCCACATTTGAAAGAACAAGAAGAATAAGAATGGAGGCAAAATTGTAAACATGTGGCATAGAGTTCAAATTCCTGTGAAAACAATCACTTTTTAAAAATCTATATCAAATTATTTAGACTCTACTTTAAAAATCCTAATCTGTAATTTTGTGTGACATTGCAATAAACAGATTCTAAACATCCATGAAATCATGTTCCCTTATCTATAAAAGAGCAATAAATCCATTTTCCCATGAGGATGCCCATAAAATTAAAGAATCTAACATAGAGAAAGAAGTTAATTATATAAAATAAGGAATAGAGGCAATAAATAATGAAAGGACTTAACATAGAAAATCAAGTGGAGTGGCAGCTATATAATAATAAAAAATATATGATGACACTGTTACATCTGGTGCATTATGGTACACCAACTGCACTAATTCTCAAGTGGTACAATGTCTCAAAATTTAGAAATTCTCAACAGTGAACATGGCATTCTATCATTAATAAACCAATCCTATGATGCAGATTTCCTGAAAAAGGCTATACTCTAGTGATTTCTATTTCCCCTATCTGGTCCCCTACTAGAAGTAAACCCTCTGCCAGGCTGCAACTACCATTAGAAGATACTCACTTCAGAAAACAATATGAAAATACAATTGTTTTGGTTTTTTTGTGGAGGAGCAGAGGCAACAGTCTAAAAAGCAGACATTCTCTCAGATTATTGTCATGTTGCTTTATGAACATTGTCTTTAATTTTAGGGTTGCATCTGCCTATCCTCTATCTTACTCCTTATTTTGCTGTCTTGTTGATGACGACTGTTGCATCCTCTTGCTCTCAAGAAAACTACTTCAGTCTACCCCTCTGAGTTATGATAATGCCTCTCAAATGAAAGGAAAGAACAGTTTTGTGTCACAGACTACACCACAATAAAATGACAACGTGTAGGAAAGTGACTTGTGCAAGAGCACACCATGTCTATGTTTTAAAATACAATAAATAAAAGCAGAATTTTGTGGGGTTTGGATTTAGAATTTGCATTTTATAGTTCCTGAGTGCTAATGAATTGCCTCAGATGATGCTGCATAAATGTAGTGGGATAAACACATTAGTATAACACACAGTCAGCCCTCCTTCAGACATATATTTGTAGAGTGTAATTAAGATGTCTATAATTAGCATAGAAAGTTTATTGTTACTCATTTTTACCACGAGATACAGACAAATAAATTATAATCACACTTTTTTGAAACATACTGCTGGGAATGGTGACATATTTATGCTTTTGTTCATGTCTGAAACATTTCAAAATGAACTGAAAAATTAGTCCTTTTTGTTTGTTTCAAAATGTACTGAATATGTAAGTTATCTTGATTTTCTTTCTTTACTGTGATAAACACCATGACCAAAGAAACTTGAGTGTTATTTGGCTTTCTTGTTATAATCACAATTGATTTTTGAGGGAACTCAGAAAGGGAACCAAAATCAGAAACCTAGAGGCAGACACTGAAGTGAACAGTACTAAAATATGCTACTTACTGTCCTGTTCAGTTTACCTTCTCTCACTCTTTTAAAATATTTGTTTTCACAAACACACACACACACACACACACACACACACACACACACACACACACACACACACACACACACACACACACACACACACACACACACACACACACACACACGCACACACACACACACACACACACACATTTAGGCTTACACACATATAACCCCTCACAAGGTCACTTTTATATGTAGCTTAATCTTAAAGCCAAACACAGCTATTTAAAAAGTTATGAGTTTTCATGACACTTTTCTGTCCTGTGTTTTTTAAAATATCAACAATCACATATTATTTCTACTGATTTACAAATGGACATACAATAAAAATTTTATGATATAATTTTGGAGCAAATTTTTCTCATGCTGATTTATTTAATTATATCTTTTCTTTTAAAATAAGCTAAATTGATAGGTAATTATTTTTGATATTTTAATCTGCAAATTTAATTGAAAAACATTCACATAAATATTCACAATGATGCACAAATCTGTTGTCTTGTTTTTGAAGTAAACCAGAAATATATAACTAAGCATTTTACCCATCAATTCTCTAACAAGGACTTACTAAAACATTGTACCATGTGCACTCAGTATCAGAAAAGACATGGATATAGTTTCTGAGCTCAAGAAATATAATTTAAATCAAAGGAATTGCACAATATTAATATTTATTAGATATGTGACATCATAAGATAAGCTTGTTTTGAAGTTGAAAATGTTGAACATGAAGAAGTAATTTCTCCCAAACACTTCTCTTCTTGTTACACAACCTAAAATTTATTTATTTTGATTATATGAAAATATTCAAAAATCTCTGTGCAAGGTGAATTTTGCCAACATATATGGTTTGATGGCACATTTACAGTGTACAAGAGCATTATCCCATAGCAATATATATCTTTGTAGTGATTTATAGAAAGTAATACTTTGTTTTCACTTTAAAACACTCTAAGATACATATGTGAATAATAGTAATTGACTCACTCTTAACTCGATATATAAATTACTAATAATATTCAGGGGAAACTATAAAATTATATTTTAATAAAGAAATTTATTTTTAATGACATTCACATGTGTGTGACCTTGTTGTTTTATGCACATGTGTGTGCAACTGCCATAAAATCCAGAAGAGAATGCTAGATCCCCTGGAGATGGAGCAAAAAGTGATTGGGAAAAATTGTAAACCAAACTAAGGTTCTTTGCAACAATCATATGTGCTCTTAACCATTAATCTCTCTCCTCAGCTCCTACCTTCTGCAGTATGCTTTAAAACCAGACTCCATCTATTCATGAACAAGATAATATTTTATTTGCCAAAGTGTAATTTTTCAGTTGCTGATATTTCCCATTTTTAAAGCTTCATTGTTTTATAAAATAAAAATTATTGAAAGCATGTTTGGAATTAAATGCCTTAAATAAGTAGTAAACTCACATCTAATCTCTTAGTTCACAAATAGACAATATGGCACTTGATTAGACAGACAACTCGGCCATACCTTATGACGTAATCTCATAAGAGGTTGATAGGATTTAATGCCATATCCTGATTCTTTTGTTGGCCTCCCTTCGGACTCCAGGAAGATGAATGTAAGAATCAAAACAGCTGACCAGGGTTTAAACATCCTTATTGATTTTCACCTGTCAAAATTAGAATTTTGAAGATCAGAAAAAAATGCTTTATATGATGAAATAATATATGAAAAATTTAATATCATTAAGAAACCCTTATACATTGAATCAGAGCTCTTTGGTATGTTAATATGTAATGATTAGATACCTCCCAATAAACACTACCCTCTGTTCATAATAAAATACTAGTACATTTTAAAATTACTCTTATAAGATACAACAAAAAGGCAGAGCTTGATTAACAAAATCTTTTGGAATATTACATAAAAGGTAGACTAAAGGGGGAATTAAACCATAACTACTAATCTAAATATTTGTACATAATACAATTGAGAATATGCTTATAAGCTTTAACTCCTCTTTAAGAATAAATCTTTTCTACCCTATACAATTTCACTTTTCTTTTAAGGACATGTTGGAAGTTTGTAAGGTGCTAGTCTGTGGTAAAAGCTCAGTATAGTTCAGCAGAACTTAAGCAGATGATGCCCATTGAGTTACTAATACTTGTTTCAATAGTACTTAAAAATGTCATGTCTTGAAAAATTGATGTTCAAATGATTTTCAGTAATGTCCTTTGTTATATATAGTATTCTATTCTTTGAATGGAACAGAGAAGATACATAATGGCAAAAAATTGTCAAAAGAAATTCAACACCTTTTAAACATACAGTAAGAATATGTTTTGAGTAAAACTGCATTTTATTTTGCCACTTTTACTCAAACACTTTCTTTCTCATAAACATAGAAAAGTGGGTTGTTTTTATATATTAAAAAAAATGGTATAAAAAAGTTCCTTTAAGAATTTAAAGTATTAATTGACCACAAGCTGTTGTGAATGAAAAGAAGAACATGAACTTAGTGCTCTTCTCACCTCACTGTTTTCTGATGGCTTGTGATCAGGACCCTCATGTTTCTGCCACGTCAGGGACAGGTACACTAGCCAGGCTGCACCCATCATGATCAATTGTGTATTAATGAATAAGCCAACATAAAACTTTCTTTTTAGGCTTTTTTTTTTAAAATAAGGAATTTTGTGACAGCAATGACCTATGTAAGAATGAAAAAGCAAGAAGGAAGGAAGAGAAGAAAGAGAAGGGAGGAAGGAAGGAACAAATGAAGGAAGAAAAGAAGGAAGGAAGGAATGGGTAAGAAAAGAAAATGAAACTAAGAAATGAAGTTACTACTATGAGAAGCCTGTTCATAGCCATTGGATTTTGTTTGTGGAAGGTATATAGAAGAGATTAGAGCCAGAAAGCTCCTATGCAACTGTAAATAGAACTTAATAGAACTGAGGATAGCAAAAGTTTTTCTCATGGTGTTTCAAAAAGCAACAAGGACATTGTTGGGAACATAGATTGAGGCCATTTGTGTTATATTCTGACAAAGAATCAGAGTGCATTCAGCTTATGCTTTAAAACTTTCAGTAGTTTGAACAAAAGATACAATATGATCAGCTGCCCTTTGTTCCTCATGCTTTATCAATAGCAATTGTTACTGCTATGCCTTCCTTCTAGGATGGACAATACCCTCCCACCATGAGCCATAGTAAACTTTCTTTTCTTAAGTGACCTTTGTTAGGTACATTGTCACAGTAAACAGAAGAATAATTAGTGCATCCCCTTAATGGGACCTCAAAAGGCAGCTGGGATCATCTCAATGCTCTTTGTGGTACTATCATATCTTCAAAAGTTCACTCATCCCCACAACAAGTACTTGAAATTGTAAAAGAGCAGAAATCAGGACCATACTTTAACTTTTTCACTTTAATAACTCTGACAACCTGTTACATTTAACAGTTAATTGGCACTTGTTTGACAGCACATTAGGACCACTGAAAATATCAACCAAAACGTGATACAATGATAGCCCTGTGGCATGTTGTAATCCCTTTATTTATGCAGAAGCATTAAACACCTCATTATTAACTGACAGAAAACTGCATATCTATAAATGATCAGCCTAATTAGACTCAATAAAAGTATATTTTTTAATGATTAGAAAGCCTGATATCTTAAGCTTTCATAAGGCAGAGGCTAGAGGACTGCCACAATGAAAGGGAAGTATAGTCAACATAGGCCAACAAGGGCCATACAATAAGTTCCTGTCTTAGAAAAAAGCAGACTCATACAGCCTCTAGTGAAAAGACCCCTTGAGCACACCTGCCTCTACCTCTGCCTTTACCCCAGGACCTAGTACAGATGATATATAGAACTATCCATAATGAGTAACTTCTATCTCACTCTGCTACCTATTTTGGAACCAAACCATGAAAGCCTATCAAATGGCAGCTGGTGGTAGAGCACTGAAAACTACTCACCTGCTCACAGTATGACATTGCCAAAAAAGCTACTAATATTCCCAGTAAGTAGTAGGAGCCCCCAGTCCCACTCTTCCAACTGCCTCTAGGAGATTGTTCAAGCAGCCACACATACAGCCAGTAGGTCCTCAGTGATACCTTTCTCCCAAAGTAGTCATGGATGGAATTTGAATCACCTCAGCCTCCACATGAGCCAATGTACAGTGATCAAAATAACTAGTTTCAAACACATCTGCCCTGCTCAAAAACCAGTCAAAATGGGGTAAAAGCAAAATAGAGGAACATTCCCAGCTAACAAAAAATGGACTATAAATTAATATCAGAAAACACAGTTAACAACCAAACTCAAAGTTACCCATGTCTCATCACAAAAATATAAATAATGTGAAAAATGTAGTAAATATTTTCTTTTCAGTATCATCAGTCTCATAGTAATGTTCTGGAAAGTAATCAACTTACATGAATGTCAAAATTCCCATTTAAATATAGTGATTATAAAGGCATTCAAAAAATCCAAGAAGTTCAAAGAAGATACCAACAAACATCTGAGTAGACTTCAAAAAAATTAAACTTCTGATGGAAACCCAGACACAAAAACAAACATAACTGAAATAAAACAAGTTAGGACACAAAAAGCGAATTCAATATAGAGGAACACTAAAATTTCCAAGCAAAATCAATTTGCATATGAAAACTATAATATATCAAATAAAAAACTAGGAGAAAATTCTGATCATCAGAATAGATCATGTAAGAGACATTATAGCAGTACTTGAAGACAGAGTTGAAGAATTAGTTCTTTTATAGAAAATGATAGATTTTTCAAAAGAAACCATATGAGCATAATATTAAGGAACTTTGGAAAACCATGAAAAGTCCAGATCCATAGGCACAAAAAGATAATTATTCTAGGTCAACAATATAAAGTATATTTCTTAGAATAAAGGTATTGCCTTTGTCAGAGAAGTTTCTTATGACAAAAGATCATGGATAATTAATCTTAATTTCCCAAATTATGAGAATAAGTGATGGTTGCATGCTCTATCTCAAATGGAAAGCTGCAATATGGGTGACCTGAGTCTTAGCAAACATTATAGAAGAGGAATTAGAATGTAAGACCCAGAAGTCAGAAAGAAGGGGTATGGAATGCCATTGTCTTGGAATAATACAGGCATTTCAAATGTGAACTCAATGCAAATGTGCTCAAGGAACATAGCAAAAGATAATGTGGAAGCAAAGGAGTAAATGGAGTGAAGGGTAAGAAGACATAGAACACAAATTGTCTTTGAGAAGTGACATAGCCATTGCACTCATGAACTCACTGTAACTATTGTTGCCTGTGTAAGACAAACAAGATTTGGTCTATCAATAGTTCATCATTGAAGTGTCTATTATAAATGTCACTTCAGTAATATAGCCACAGATACACTGTCTTTCTTCCACTGAATAACACCCAGCTATGCTCAGGGAAGTAACTATAATTAAACCCAGTAGGCTATGCTAAAAAAGATGATTCCATGAAGTCAGGAAATAGATTTGTTGAAAAGAATGGAGTCAGAGAGAGGAGGTAAAGTGAAGAGGTACAATCTTAGTTAATGTTTCTATTTATGTTATGATAAACCATGACCAAATCAACTGGAAGAGAAAAGGGTTTAAATGTTATATCATAGTTCATTGAGAGAAATGAAAACAGAAGCAAATGCAGAGACCATTGAAAAAGTTGCTTATTGGCTTGCTCTTCATCACTTGCTCAGCCTGCTTTCCTTTTTTTTTTTACAGCATATAAATAAATTTATTAATAAAATCTATAAAAACACAAACAATAAATACAGAAAGATATTTTAAGAAATGAAAATAGAAATAGAGTCAATAAAGAAAACATAAACATAGGGAAAACTAGACATAAAAAGTTTAGGTACTTTAACAAGAACCTCACCAAGAGGATAAAAAAAAAAAGAAGAAAGAATCTCAGGCATTGAAGTCAAACTATAATAAATGATAGATTGAACAAAAAAAAATGTTAAATTAAAAAAATAGAAACAAAACATCCAGGAAATTTGGTACTATGAAAAGACCAAATCCACAAATAGCAGAAATAGAGGAAGGAGAAGAAACATAGCTCAAAGGCTTAGAAAATATTTTTAACATCATAGAAGAAAAGTTTCTTCAACTAAAGAAGAATGTACCTATCAAGGTATAAGAACTATAAAGAACATGAAATAGGGTGGATCAGAAAAGAAATTTCCCACAACATAATAATCAAAACACTAAATTTACAGAAGAAAGACTATTAAAAGCTGCAAGAGAAACATAACAAGTAATATACAAAAGCAGGTCTATTTTAATAACATCTGACTTCTTTTTTTTTTTTTTAAATATTGCTACACATATATTTACTTTGTGTTCAGCTTTCCCTCTGAATTTTTTCTTTCCATCCCTGTATATCCTTATTCAAGGTCCCTTCCCGCTCCCACCACATCAGGTCATTTTTTCTTCTCTGCAACTCCCCATTCCCTCCCTGGGCAGGGGGCAGACAGTCCTATGATCCCACTGACCCAATAATGCTTGGATCAGTCTCCACTCCCGGCAAATCCAGTTTTATCCCCCCTCACTCAAGAGTGAGTAAGGTGTTCCTACAGTTGGAGAGGGATTCGAAGGGTCAGTCCATGGTGTTTCAGATCCCAAGCTGTTCAGTGGTTGTGGTTTGCCTCTTGGGCATGCTTGGCTTTTTTTCTTGTTTGTTTGTTTAGAGACCACTAATGAGTGAGTACATCCCCTGCTTATCTTTCTGAGTTTGTGATACCTTGCTCAGGAGGATATTCTCCAAATCCATCCATTTGCCTGTGAATTTTAGGATATCATTTTTTCTTACTGCTGAGTAGTATTTGATTGTGTAGATGTACTACAGTTTGTTAATCCATTCTTCAGTTGAGGGACATCTAGGTTGTTTCCAGGTTCTTGCTATTACAAATAATAGTGCTATGAACATAGTTGAGCTAATACCTTTGGAGAGTGAATGTGCCTTTTTAGGATATACACTCAGAAGTGGTATTGCTGGGTCCTTGGGGAGATTGATTCTTAATTTTCTGAGAAACCGCCATATTGCATTCCAAAGTGTCAGCCTGCTTTCTTATAGAATCAAGGACCAGCACCCTAGAGAGGGCATCACGCACAATGGACTGTGCTCTCTCCCATATCCATGACTAATTAAGAAAATGCCTTACATCTGATTCTTATGCAGGTATTGTATCAATTGGGTTTCTCACCTCTCATATGACTCCAGAATAAGTCAAACTGGCATAAAACTAATCAGAACAGACACGTTGGATGAAAAATTAGTAAAATTTATTCCAAAATAGAGCAACTGTCAAATAATTTAAAATAGGAAAAATGAAGGAGAAAATGTTTCCTTTTCAGTATGACTCAGCAGACTATGGTTCTTATGGTGGTAACATCTCATTTTCTTTAAGGGTCTGGCCACAGGAAGTGTAATCATGCTCCAGTAAGTAAATAAGCAGCATGAATGGGTGATTTTGTAAATGGGGAGATCATAAAAGTGGGTATGAAACTGCGAAGACTAATAACTGAGTTTGATGGAATACATGATGTAAAATCAACAAATATAAATTTAAAAAAGGAAAAAGAAAAAAATTCAAATTCATGTTATTTGGATTTATTTATACTTCTCCAGAACTTCTTTCTTTTAATTTTGTAAAATAAATAAAATGTCTTCTATAGAATAGAAAAAATAATATAGAAGTGAAGGCATATAAAGAATTGTTGTGTAGTATCTATAATTAGAAAAAACCTGTAAAATGTTTGAGAATTGCTGATCACATCAATGGTAGCAGACAGAGAAAGTGGTCTACTGGTTTCTACAATGGTGATATTAATCCATCATGGTACCTTTTAACACTATCTTAGGGTAAATAGTAGAGTTTCAAGGAGCTAACTTCATTTGGCCTCTGACAATGTCACACCAGCTTTGATGTTCTTTATTGACATTTTCTATAGCTCCTTTAAGTGACATTTTACTGTGGATAGGTTCTAATTCCTATCCAGATAAAAGTAAAGGTGAACTGTTAATATTGACAGTATTCCCATTAAGTACATATTAGGCCAAATCTTTGCTCTGTTCTGAAGCAAGAGAAAAGCCTATGTGATCACTAAGACCTTTCACTGTAATGGTTTCTAGAATTCTGTAAAATGGAGGGAGAGACTCCTTTGGATCTTGGTGTATAACATAAGTAGAGCTATTAGTCTAATCATCCATGATGACTCATCACTCCTAAGCAGATTCAAAGTCATAGACTTGCAGAAATACATATCTGAGACAACTAGTTATAATCTTCATGTCAAGTTGTCTTATAATTTTAGCCCAAGATGCAAAAATGGTATCAACTATGTTTCAGGATACAAAAAACTGGAGTTCATAATACACATACTGAAAAGAGACAATAATATTTTTGGTATTTATAGCTCACCTAATTCAGATATAAGATGAGAAAGAATGTGTCTGAAGAAAAAAGAAGATCAAAACATGAACTTTCAGATATGTTTAATCCAAATAGAAGGTTAAATGGTTCAAAGATTTAAGAAAATTTAAGATAATTAAATGAATATTTTCCAAAAAATAATAAGCAAAAAATTTTTGCAATAAAATAATTGCAAATCCCAACCCTTGTCAATGTTTAATACTGTGTATTAATTATTTTGTTTTTCACATGTATTTAAATGACAAATTAACTCTGAGTCAGGGCTTTTTATTTATTTCTGTGAAATAGAGCAGAAGTTAATACCGACTATACATTCAATAAATGTATTTGAATAAATAAATGAATGATGATTAGTAATTAATTTGATATCCTCTAAGAGGCTTAATATTCTTCACTTCATTGAAAATGCTTGTTTACATTGACTGTGAATCCAGCCAAGTACTGAGTTACTGCACTCATATTATGGTATAAACTTGTCACTAAGAAGTATATATTAAATAAGGTTTATTTTGTTAGAATTATGTATAAAGGAAAGTTTTAGTAATGTGTCGAGTCGCTGTCTCGCTGTGCCGCCGCGCCCTGGGACTGGAAGATTTGTTTTTTTTGTGTGTGTTTTGTTTTTGTTTTGTTTTTGTAAACTAAGTCTTTTTTATATTTGTTTTGTTATATTTTTTATTTTGTTTAAATAGGAAGGTTTTAAACTAGGTATAAAATTATATATTATAGGGATTATTATAAGATAGTGTGTGGGAAAGAGGAAGGAACTAACATAAGTGAGGTTAAACTATTGTTAATGAATAATTATAAAGTGTAATTTAATATTTAAAATGTTGATATAAAAAAAGTATAGGGATTGTTTTAAGGCTGTTTATTTTAAATAATAGAGTTTTAAGACTTGAGTGTTTTTGTTGGAATGTGAAGTAATAATAATTTTAATTATTTAATTTTTAATATTGTTAAGACTTGAGAAGGAAAATATATATTTAAAGTTGGAAGCATGAAGTAATTTTTAGAATATAGGAGAAGATAATGACAGTTAATTATTTGGACAGTTATTTATTATTTTTTTGTGTAATGGGAGTATTTATTTTTGTGGCTATTGGCTTATGATATTTGACAAGTTTTTATAGAAGTAGGGTATTTTTGGTAGGACTGTTTTATTTTGGCTAGGTAGGCTTTGGCAGTTTTTATTTTTTATTTTGTAGGTTTATGAAGTGGTTGAAGACGCTTATTTATTTGGTATATTTTGACATGTTTTTGAAAAGTTTGAGTATTTTGACTGTTAGGTGATAAATTGGAGTAATTATAATTTGTAATTTTAATTAACTAAGAAAGTGAGTTTAACATCGTAAAAATAGGCATTTTAAAATGAGTGTATAGCTTTTTTAAATAATTTTAAGTATAATAATTTTAGGAAAATTGACTAAAATATATATTTTTTATTAAGTGGCAACAATATTTTAATTATATATTATTATATATAAAATATATTTAAATAGATTTATATAAAATAACGTGTGTGTAGTATAATAAATGTTATGATTATTATAAATAATTAGAGGTAGAAATTGTATTATGGAAATGGCAATGTATTTAATATATATTAATGTGTAAAATATTTTAGACAGAGGTAGACACGTATAAAATAGGGTAATTATATATTTAATTTTGCATTAATATATATTATTTTAATTAGATATATAGATTAATTTTTTATTTATGTTAATATATAAATATTTGTATTATGTTTAATTTTGTATTTATATATATTATTTATTATTTAAATTAAATATATAGATTGATTTTTATTTGTATTAATATATAAATATTTGTATTATGTTAATTTATTTTTTAATTATTTTTTGGTTCGGGCCCCATGTTGGGCGCCAATTATCACGGTACAAACCCGCCACCAAGAAGTATATATTAAATAAGGTTTATTTTGTTAGAATCACGTACAAAGGAAAGTTTTAGCAACGCGCCGAGTCGCCGCCTCGCTGCGCCGACGCGCCCTGGAACCGGAAGACCCGCCTCTCTCTTTGCGCTCTGCTTTTGTCTCGTCTCTGCAAACCAAGCCCCTCCCACACCTGTCTCGCTACACACTCATCTGTTTTTCTTTTATGCTGTGCACAAAACAGGGTTTTCTGTAGAAAGTTGCTTTGGAGGCATCCCTACCGAGGGCAAACAAGTTTTCTTCTTTTTGACATTTGACATTAGAAAAAAACAGAGAAACATTAGGGAAGCTGTTGCTGCAACTTTCTTATCTTTCTGCCCACTTTAATTTCACATTGATATGCTGAACTCTATGTGGTACTGCAATTTAGTACCTATCTAAAAAGTTCTTAAGCATTCATTAAAGTATCAATTCCTGGCAAGTGAATGGATTCACCCTTTAGGAGGTAAAGTCTCATTAAAAGGTATGTGTTCTCCAACATCTCACCTGTTCCAGGTGTTCATTCTACCCCAAATCATCAAAAGCAAAAGCAAGTTAAAAAACTAAGAATCTCTGCCTTTCTTGTGATAATAAGCAAGAACAAGAAGATTAAAAATAGACCATATCTGTCCTACTATATATGTCAGTGACACTACCTAACAATTAATACTAAAAATAAAATTGGAGTATTTTGATATTGTTTCATATACATATATATATATATATATATATATATATATATATATATAAGCAACATATAAAGAAAAGTTTACAAGTGATAAAATATCCAAGTTCAGAAAGTTAGTTATTTTTTAAGGGTATTATGACGCAAGCTAAACCCAATCAAGTTTTAGTCATGCTTCTGTTCTATAATTCACATGATAATGCTTCTGAAAAACACTCCTATGCAAAAGAAAACGTAATTCACATTGAATCCCATTCTGGTAAAAAGGTCTTTTTTCACACTAGCTGTAGATCAAGGTAAATAACAACAGGAGACACAGAATACTTTGATGCCAGAACGGACTGTGTCCAAATAGGGTGGAGATTTGCTTTAAAGTCTATGTTGACATAGCACCTCTTAGATCTGAATTTCATCTTATTTCACATCATATCATTGTCCAGATATTTTCCTTTGTAGTTTTCTGAGCAAATATATATATATATATATATATATATATATATATATATATATATATAAACTCTTTAGTATACTTTTTTTTTTTCTCAGAATGTGAGAGTAGAGAAGGATTTTAAATTTTGAGCAAAAAAAAAAAAAAATAACCATTTTTATTCCACTTTTCAAAACAGAAACTTTTACTTCAGTGACACCTTAATTATTAAGTTGATCAAAACTGTCAAAATTGTAATTGATTATACCTTTTAATAAACAACAGCATTAGAAACCATAAAAAAGGAAGCCAAATTTAGGTTAAAATACTCATTGATGTTTTGAAGAGAGACTGAATGTTAAATGCATAGTCATTCAAGTTTGCAGTAAGAAAAATTTTTTTCTGAATTATGCTTATATGTTTGTAAAGGTGGTATGTGCACTCTGACTTAATTTATGAAAATGGCATGTAATTAAAATCATGTTAGGTGGTAAATGTTTGCTTTCTCAAAACAGTTAACAAATTTTGCAGAGCCAGGGAAATAATACAGAGAGGAAAAGCAATTCACAAAACTTACAACCTAAATTTGGTTTCTGGAACACATAAGGACAGACAGAGAAGTGACTTTATGGAGTTACGCTCTGAACTTCACAAGTGCACCCATACATGTTATTATCACACATAAATCAATAAATGGTTAGAGATAGGAGGAGAGAAAGAGAGATGAGATGAGGATAGGAGATGAAATGTGTAGCTAGATTACTCCATAAAATTAAAATCAAGTAAAATAGTGAATTAGAAAAATGTCAAAATTTAATCATTTTTCTACACGCTTCCTTCCAGTTATGCCAACACCATTTGTTAAATATACTATCTTTTTTCCATTGAATGTTTTGGGCCTCTTTGTCAAAAATCAGGTGTTCATAGGTTTTTGGGTTAATGTCTGGATCCTCAATTCTATTCCATTGGTCCACAAGTCTGTTTTTATGCCAGTACCAGGCTGTTTTTATTACTGTA